>CAKNXH010086026.1:0-12779 GCA_932178445.1 Andricus quercusramuli | reverse complement strand
CTAATAACGAGCCCAAATATTTTACGAGATAGCTCAAACGGAAGCTTAAAGCTCAATCTATAATCCATTCTAAAAGAACATAATGGGTTACTGCACTCTATTAAGGAGAAAAAAAATAATATAAATTCAATTACCAATGACATGCAAAAAACACTTTTTGAAATTATTTTTGGGTTGAAAAAAATGGTTATAAAAAAATGTGAAAAAAATGGTTGGAAAACCATTTTGTGAATAAAATTTTGTCGAAAAAAATGTTGAAAAGAAACATTTGTTACAACATTTTTTTGAAAAAAAATCATATAAAAAAAATGTTGCCACTCATGCTATTTTGACCGGGGGGTGGGCGGCTACGCAAAAATAAAAACAAAACTTCAATCATCAAAAGATTTGTTGGAGTTAAATCTTTTATTTCAAGAAGATACCAACACCAGTGTTTAAAGTTACCTATGCCAGTGTCTGAAGTACCTCATCTCGAAAGTGTGCATGCGCAGCTTTTTCACCAGTGCCTACAGTAAGCCATCTTCTAACTGCGCATGCGCGGAAATTGTTCGCACACAGTCTGCTCAAATGAGGTCCTTGAGGCACAATTTAGAAGCATGAAAACGTTCCGGTACCGGAATCATGCGATTTCTGTTTCGATCCCTCTGGAATCGAACCGAATAGCCTATCACAAAACCACCGAACGCGTCCTCGAGTTGCGGATATTAGGTCCCTGTACCAAGGGTTTCTGCTGCATATGGTTACAATAATTAATAAGCACTCACGAAAAATTGTCCAAGAGTGATCCCGAAGGAATTAACCCCCATGCGGAGGCGTAACAACCATGCCGAAAGCTGCATGGCACCTGGGTGAGGTATCTCGAGGGATGAACCCTTTCCCTAGCAACTCATGGGAACAACAATGATAACACCGAACATAGTTGTAGTAAGTGCGGTTCAACAAAATCGAATGCGCAGGGCTCCCGACAATGGGTCCGACAACAATGCCGACTAACCTCGAGTTAGAGAGGCAATCAAGACGGAGTCAATGCGATGGACCAGCGGAATCTCGGTACTATGGGATGGACGGATCGACTAAATGACGCCCTGCTAGAGTGCTACGATACCAGTATGGCCCCTGAACGAGTAGGTTACATGGCACGACTGCAGGTTCCGTGGTGCGAGAAAGACCCAAAGCTCTCGCACTTTTCGCGTCAACGTCTGCGAAACCATGCCGAACAACTCCTAAACTAGCTGTGAATTCGATCTCGAGTGTTTCCACTTTGTTTGTATTTATAATTATATGGTGCTCATTTCACGAGCACTTTGCTTCCCGATAGCAAATGTATTTGCTTCCTCATAGAGGAAGCATTAGTTATTTTTTTCAATAATAGGCAAACCGAAGTCTTCATTTTGCTCAATTTAAAAATAGAAATTTACCAAAAATGAAAAATTACAGAATAATACAAAAATGTTTTAAGTAACAAGACAAATCAGACAAATCAAATCTTGGGTTCGAAATAATAATTTTTTGAGCTGGAAAAGGGAAAGGAAAAGTTCTGTCGCACCCTATCCCTTTCCCAGCTTTACGATTTCTTCACAAAACTTGTCATAATATTACTCTATTTGAAAATTTATGATCAAAAAGTCTTTTCTATTCATGCATCAACTTTAAATTATGTCGATGAAAAAAGTTTTTCTGTTTGAACCTGATGATTCAGATATTATAAATGAGCAGAAATTCCCTAATCTTCAATAAAGTGTATTATTATTATTATAGATCAATCAATTTGCCTTGAATCAAGAGATTTTTTCCGTTCTTGCATCAATTTTGAATTATGTTACTGAAAAGAAGTTTTACTATGAAAAACCGTGTTTTCAAGTATTATGCATTTTCACAATTTCCATAGTCTTCAATAAAATGTCTTAATATTATAGGTCAGTCGATTGATCTCGAATCAACACATATTTTCTGTTCTTGCATCAACTTTGAATTATGTTAATGAAAACAGTTTTACTATAAAAAAACGATTTTCAAAATATATAAATTACCATAACTTCCCTACTCTTTAATAAAATGCATTATTATAGGTCAATCGATTCGTTTCGAACCAAGGAATCTTTTATATTCTTGCATCAACTCTGAATTATGCTAAAGAAAAAAGTTTTACTATAAAAAACCGATTTTCAAAATATATAAATTACCATAACTTCCCTACTCTTCAATAAAATGTATTAATATTATAGGTCAATCCATTCGTCCCGAACCAAGGCATCTTTTATATTCTTGCGTCAACTTTGAATTATGCGAATGAAGAAAGTTTTGCTATAAAAAACCGATTTTTAAAATATTATTGAGTGCTAGAAAAAAAATGCATTAAATATTTTTTGAAATCCTTTTGTCAGTTTGAAGATATTAGTGAGGAAAATAAGCTCTCCAAATTTCATCAATTTATCTGCAACCGTTTTCTAGTTATCGTGTTCACAAAAAAGCGTGACATCCACACATCCACACATCCATACATCCACACATCCATACATCCACACATCCATACATCCACACATCCACACACACACACATCCGGACAATTGCTTAGAACATTGTATTAGACATTTTTAAATTAGGGAGGGTTCAATTAAATGAATTTAAAAAATTTGAAAAATGTCACCATTACAAAGCTTCCTCTATGAGGAAGCAAAAGAGGCTATGTAAGCGGAACGCCTACTCTACCGCAGCCAGAACAAGCCGGCAATAGAGAAAGAGATGCGACACTCAGACTGACCGCGAATAGGCATCCAATAGACGAAGAACGATGCTTCAGGACTCAGAGAAACATCAACATACAGGTTTCTCCCAAGTTCAAAGATCTGACTGAACTGGATGATGAGCTTCGTGGACATTTTTCCGAAGAATCCGGTATCTGGAATATCAATTGTAGTGTGTACAATGCAGCGAGAACTTTGGCAGATGCAAACCGTAAAACAAAACCAACGGTTGATCATAAGACCAAAAGACGAATACATCAACTCAGCACAAAAATAGGCTGGGCAAGACAGTACGCGTCCCGCATTCAGTGTGTGATTGACTACGTAACATCTGGCAGGACTTTCACTGCCAAGGTTCGAAAGTTCGCGCGCGAACTGCAGATCCGGCATCACACAATCAACAAGTCAAAGCTACTGACCATCAGGCAGCATATTGTTGACAGAATACGAATACTATCTAACGCTAGAAGAAGTCTAGAGCGGAGAAAGAGGTGGGTCAGAGAAAATTCAAAGTTTTTGTCTGAACCATCTCGAATCTTCCAAGACCCTCCAGTTACTGTCAAAAATCCGCCTAAACCAGAGGAAGTCGAATCATTTTGGAGAGAAGTCTACGAGGTCCAACATCCACTTCAAGAAGACTCAAAGAACATAAATAGCTTCAAGGAGCTGTGCAATGCCCTCATAACAGCTGAGGAGGAATGCCCACTCATCAATACCGAGGAGGTGAGAAACATTTTAAGAGGCATGAAGAACTATTCCGCTCCGGTTCCAGATGGTATCAAGACCTTCTGGTAGAAGAAGTTTCCTTCAACCCACCAGCATCTGGCCCGAATTTTCATCTTATATCTAAAGTCGGAAGAGCCTATTCCGGAGTGGTGGGTGAAAGGGCGCATAGTGCTCTTGCCGAAGATGGGCAACTCAGCTGACCCTAAGAATTACAGGCCAATAACTTGTCTGAACACACTGTGTAAGATCTTTCGAGCTATCCTAAATGATAGGATTGTTCGGACAATCAGACCTGTGTGGCGAGAGATGTATGAACAACGCGGCTTAAAGAAAGGCGTAGCAAGATGTCGGGAGATCCTGCTCATCGATAGATGTGTTTGTAAAGACGCATCATCCTATCAGCGATTCCTATCAATGACCTGGATTGATTATCAGAAAGCTTTCGATTCATCCTCCCATATACTTATCATCTGTCTGTTGGAAAGCTTAAATGTTCATCCACACATTGTGAGGTGCATAGATATTAATGCCGCTTTGGAAAACTAGATTTACTATCTCATCTGGAAAACATCGTGTGATCACTAACAGTGTCACCTTTCAGAGAGGTGTGTTTCTGGGCGACACCATGAGCCTTCTTCTCTTTTGCCTCACATTATTGCCACTGTCTCTCGCACTTCGCCATTCCTAAGGGTACCTCTGTAGCAAACCTGGAGATCGAAAGCATAAGGTTACTCATGTATTTTACATGGATGATCTCAAGATCTATGCTAGAAATCAAGAGAAACTACATCTAGCTCTAGACATTGTCAAAGAGTACATTCAAGAGATTGGAATGGAGTTCGGATTAGAGAAATGCGCCAAGGTTAATTTGAAGAAAGGAAAACTTAATGGCATCCCCGAAGACCCTGAGCTCGTCGACAGAAGCGCTATATGACACCTTAGCGCTAGAGAGACCTATAAATGCCTGGTCGTGCCACAGAGCCGCATTCAGGACGTGACATCTATGAAGTATAGTCTCTGAAGCAGATACAAACGTCTCATCCGACAGATTTGGTCTTCCGAACTGTCGGCTAAGAACAAAGTATCTGCAACGAACATGCTTTCCATCCCGGTAGTACTCCATTCATTTGGAGTGGTTCCATGGACGAAGGACGAGCTCAGATCCCTTGATATCGGGATGCGTAAGGTTTTGCACATGAAAAAAACATGCACTTTAAGTCTTCTGTTCCGCGACTTTACGTCTCATGCTGCATAGGTGGTCGCGGAATACTGAATCTTGAATGTCTTCACAACAGGATTATTCTGGGAACAGCACATATAGTTGCAAATGGACAAGACCCTCTTCTTAAAATGGTCAGGAAACATGAAGAAGCGGGCAAAGCGGCGTTTCTGTACAAAGCAGCGGAGGTAGCTGCTGAGACACTCGGCCTTGACTTAAATACCAGGGGTGAGCAGAATGCATAAAATCTTATCCATCTTGAATACTTACTCCTGAAGGCCCGGATTAAGAAAGCACAGGATAAAAACTTCCGCGAACAGCTCCTCGACAAGAGGATGCACGGCATCTTCCACAGAAATGTGGAGGATCAGTCGATGTCGTATGAGCTAACGTATGCTTTCCTTAAATCATCCGGATTGAAGCCGGACACGGAGGGTTTTATTTTGGCATGTCAAGACGGTGTCATTTCCACTCTAGCATACCGTCGCCACATTTTGAGCCAAGATATTCCCGATGCACTGAGAGTGCTTTATTACCATCTCTGTCACTCTTAAGGAATTAGTCCAAATACCGCTCCGCTAAACGCTCCTACGGAAATAGAGTCAATTTTCCGAAAATGAGAAGTACCATATATACTGGAACTTCATATTCTCGACAATTGTTTCTGTTGCGCACTCGAGGTCTGACATAGTTCTGCTTGACTTAGAGAAACGAACCATGTTCGTTATCGAATTTTCGGCAACAGCTAACAAAAACGTCACAGCCAAGGAGAAAGAAAAGAAAGAGAGGTATAAAGATCTTATAAGGGAGTTGCGACGGTTATACCAAAATATTCTGTTAAGCTAATCGTCTTAATCATTGGCGCTCTTGGAGGTGCCAAAGTTTCACTGGTTAATGGCCTGAAAAGCATCCCTGTGTGTCAACAAAATGCTAAGACACTTGCGGGGAAAATGCAGGAGGCGGTCGTCCTTAGGTCACTCCGTGTCCTCAGAGTGCACGAGACTTTTGCCGGATCATCGTATTGAATTCGTCGCCGACTGTAACCACCTATCCCACAGTCGTGAGAGGTGGTCACAGCTGAAATTCTACCGCGATTTCGCTGGGAGGGGGTGCAATTTTTCAGATTAGCACCCGCTCCCGGCGAAATCCTTCGGTTGTCCTTATGACAAACTTTCAACTATATATATATATGGTCAGGAACCATGAGATGATTGGCGAAGGAGCGTCCCTTTACAAAGCCGCGGTGCAAGCAGCCGATACCCTTGGCCTGAATTTTAACATCAGAAGTGAAGAAAGTGTATAACTCCATCTAGATGCTTCACGTCTGGAAGCCGAAGTAAAGAAAGAAGAGGTTGGAAAATTTCACCAACAGCTACTCGACAAGCATATGCACGGAAACTTTCACAGAAATGTTGAAAAACAGTCCTTGTCGAAGGAGCAAACTTTTGCTTTCCTCAAATCATCAGGACTCAACTCAGGTACAGAGGGTTTTATTTTCATATGCTAGGACAGTGTCATTTCCACCTTAGCATACCGTCACCGCATTTTATGTCAAGAAGTTCCCAGTGATAGGTGCAGAGCGTGTTATGCATACGCTGAGTACCTAGAACACAAACTATCGGGGTGTCCCACCCACGCAGGAACGACGTATATCTATAGACATAATGCGGCCCTAAGAGTGCTTTATTACCATCCTTGTCGCTCTCATGGTGTTGGTCGCGACCCTGCCCTGCCGAACGCACAAGGATATAGAGTCAATTGTCCGAAACGACTTCGAGAAACGAACTATTTTCGTGATCAAATTTTCGGCTCCGTCCGAATACAACATCACTGCAAAGAAGAAAGAAAAAGGGGAGAAATATCAAGACCTTAAAAGAGAGCTGCAACGACTGTACCCAAAATATTCGGTGCGAGTAATTGTCCTTGTGATAGGTGCTCTCGGAGGTGCGAAACTATCCCGAGTTCGTAACCTTAAAGCCATACCCACGTGCCAAAAATATGTGAAGGCACTTGTTAGACGGATGCAGAAAGTTGTCATCCTTGGGTCAATTCGTGTCCTCAAGACACACTGGGGTTTCGCCAGCCTGTCATTGTTATGACATCATGCGCTGTGACCACCCATCTTACGGTTGTGAGTCGTGGCCATAGGTGTGATTTACCGCGGTTCTACTGGGGGCTCTTGACATTTTTAGATTGCAGTTGCACAGTTTGCACTGTTTTTCCTGTTGAATGACGTATGTATGTTATTATGTTTACTGGAGCTTATACGCCTTCACAAAAAATTGTGTATAAAAAGAAGTGTGACGTGACGTCGAGGAGGAAGGGGGTCTGGGCTTTGTGACGATGTGTGACGTGGGTTGGGGGTCAAAAATAGCTCAAAATCCCGTGAGTATTTTGTGCACGACCCCCATCTTGTCATTCTCATGCCTTAAAATATAGTTTTATATCTCGCATACTGTTTCATTGCAAAAACTAAACTTGGAACCGTCTAGAATTGGTTGCTTCTGGTATGTGTAGATAATAGTTTGTTATATTCAATATACACGCTTTATTTACATTAAAACATTCCTGTAATTTGATTCATTTCTGAATCGATTTGTGATTTGATTATTCTTTCAAAAGTAAATTGCTTTTGTGTAATGTAATTTCAAAAAGTACATTTTCTAATTATAAAGAATCATCTAATCATGAAAAAAATACTTTCAGGGAACTCCAGTCAAATTCTTCTTCTAAAAACAACTCGCTATCTTTCACATGTTCCGATTCTTGCAGTAAAATGTATAATTACAGATCCAAATCTATCTTTCAAATACGGCATCTAAAATTAGAATTGTTGAAAATATATATGTGTATGAGAAAAAATCTATTTAAAAAATGTTAGGACCCATTAATTTCTTTCAGGAAGTGTCATCGGTTAAGCTTTAAGCTCTTTTTTGAGAAATCCCTTGAAATATTTTGCATTGTCAATAGTGTTTAACCCTATAGAAATGATATGACTTGCCTTACGTCACAAAGTTAGTGTCAAGTCCAGCGCGGCATCATCACTCTACAACAGTGCCGAGTCGAGCGCTCAAGTGAAGATAGTCAAACATTGATATCTCGGAAACTAAGACCCATTGTATCAAAAGAAAAAATATTCACCTAATGAATTTTCAAGTACTTTCTCCCTGAAGAGCTCCAGTCAAATCGACAACTTGCATCCCGCGACGTCTCCTTGTTAGTGATTTTGATTACTATATTTTTTAATATTTAAATTACTGAATCACTATATCTTTCTCACTGGAGCAGGTAAACCGCGGAGAGTCAAGGCTAAGGATGCTGACACACTGGTACTCAATGGACAGTGGACTATCAATCCGTCTTATGGGTTCGTCGATCATTATAGAGGAATATTTCCGAAGTTTTCCCCAACAGGATCGAATTATTACTCCGATTAAGTTACAGAATGAAAGCATTTTTTATTGCAATATTGAAAACGTGGATACAAATATGGATCGGCATTTCTTGTGAAGGCTTTATTGAGGCTCAAATGAGGGCCCCTTGCATTAATTTTATTTGAAGGCCCCCAATTATTTCGCGTAACCAAACTCGTAGGTTTCGTAACAATTAGCCTAATGCGGGCCCTCACAACAAAAAGGAAAACCAATCTAGGGCTTAAAAATAGCTCATCAACATTTCTATATGTGAGTCAGTAGGCTCATAAGCACTTCCTCGTCCAGCGGGTGTTTTAAAAATTGAAATAAATCAAACTAACATAATTTCTTTGGTTCAATCGAATACAATTCGCTTTTTATTAGTCGTCATTACTACTCCTGTGTAGTTCATATTCGCGCCGAAATATCACGTCATGTTCACGATCGTCGCCATATTTAAGTTTTGGAACAGTCGGTCAAATTGGTTATTATTAGAATAATTAATGTATTTTTCCTTTTAAACGTCCTTTCAGTAGTTGTCTCTACTACTTTATTACACGGAGAAAAATGGAAGTAAAAAATTGGGTCTTCAGTGCTGGTAGTCGAGGTATTCATTACTGAACTGGCGTTGTAAAAAAAACGAGATTGAAAATCGGTTACTGATTTAAGTGCAATCGCGGTATTAACTCCTTTAGGCAGCTGAAGAGATAACAACTTATCGACGGTCTTACTCTCCTAGCGCATTGTACGGAGTCCAGTCCAGAAAAGGAATGGTTCCTATACTCGTAACAGTAACGAATGATCGGCCAAAAAGAATTCACAAGGACACAGAGCGGCGGCTGTTGACGGGTCGATATAGTCTCTCTTCACTTTATAAACTTACATTTATTTATATATTATACATACATATATTCAATAAGTTTTAACCAGTAAATTATGAACATTTATTTGCTGAAACAGAAAAAGTCGAGTTAGATGAAAAACTTAGTTGCCGAGAATTGAACCCGGGTTTCCAAGCCAGTAATCAGCTTCTCTCTGCAATCTGGTATTCTGGATACTAAAGTAAGAGGCACTAAACGTCCTTATGGTATCATGCAAGCAAGCTTCGGTTCAATGCTGTACGAACGTTATTGAGTGCGGTGCATCTAGGAATGGTTACTGGACTGCTGCAAACTCAGTGAGTTCCCAATAGAACACTATAAACTATACTTCGATTAAGACTTCGTCCTTCCAACAACTGAGACACGATATATAGATTTCCATTATTGATTCTAGAAAGTATAATAATTTATGCTTTCTACTCTTTTTTGAAAAAAGCACTTTTTAGGAGAGACTAGTTTTTCTTTTGTGCAAAGGTTCAAGCACTTGAATTGTAGGTGGTAACGTAGGAAGTATATATAATAACTTTAAAGAATTGAAAGATAAGGTTCTATGCAGGAGAGATACAAATTTTTAATGATTAGTGTGTAGTTTTATAATCCTTCCCGTGTCTCGTGCATCTATTCCTAAAATTTGGTAATCATTAAACAATTTGTGTAGTGTGCACTGAATATGGAACTCTACAATCTCATTTTTCTCCGTGTAGTTATCCCAACTAACCGTTTTTTTCCGTTTTTTATTGAAAACTTTAAATGTGAATCAACAAGGAAGTATTATCAAAAATAGAATTAATTACCTAACTTCGGACATTGTCCAGAACTTTGGACCTCTGTTATTTCAGCTTAAACAAAACCCAATAATATAAAGGTAATACAAACTTCAAAGTTCAAAGTCAGAAATAAGGTAAAACCCAATTTTTTCCAAAAATAAGTATAAATCCAAGAAAAATAGGTGTCTGAAGTTAGGGCATTCCACGGATCCAAATGTAAAAGTGACAATTTAAAGTGTCGTGTTATTATAGTAAAATATATTGAACTGTTTGTAATTATCAAAATGTAAAACTCCTCCCGGAGGTTTTTTTTCGACGTCGTTTTTCCCGGCCGGGATGGGCTGAAGCATTGCCATGCCGAAAATCGGTAATGTGGATGCACAGGCAAATGCGGGAGTTTATTCGACAATTTCTTCAATAAAATTTAATTAACTAGACTCAAATGACTAATTAATGTCAACCTTCACACTTTGCTCATCTATATGTTGATATCTCTTCAATATGGTTTTGGATAGAGAGAAAAGTCTGCTGAGATTTCAGGGAATTTGATTAAATATTAGAAGAAAAGTCAATTGATTTTTAAAAACAGCGTCACTGGGAAAAGTCTTTTAATGTTCATGAAAGAGTATTTCGAAAACCAAGTGGTCCTTTCTGATAAATAATAAACCTTTGTCTAGAGTTTAAGAGACTGTCAAATAATTCGTAAGAAAAGAAATTCAAGCAACCGGTTGGTAAATTATATTGAAAAGACTATCAGACTTATTTGATGGTGAACGATATTTTATGTGTTTATTATGTGTTTATAATTAGTTATTCGATCACATTAAATTAAACTTCATATTATATTGCATAATACGATATTCAACGAGATCATTTTGAAAGTCTTTGACAGGTCTTTGATTCCAATTAAAATTTTAGAGCTTAAGTGCTAATAATTATGAATATTGTTCAATTGTAAAGATTACCAGTCAAATCGGAACAGAATTGGAAGTGCTCATCGAAATCATTTGCCCTAAAATATTAATGTTTAAGAATTAATTAAAATGAATTTAAAATCCACTACAACGTCCAACATTAAAACTTGGTCGTTAGATTCTTGGTCTTTTTAATTTCCAAGAATTTCTTAGCTGAATTATGAAACCATCTTCTTGCTTATTATCCTTTTTCATTCAATATAAATGATATATGTGATTCTTAAATGATAATAAAAATATCGTTAATATTATTTCACGATATAGATAATAGAAAATGAATACATGACTGCATAAAACAAGGGTACAAGTCTTAACATATGTTTCAATTTAAACTCTTCGAGGTAGAAATAGAAATGTCGTAGTGGGGAGAGACCCTTGCTCAACGCAGGTGGAAAGTTACAGAAATAAGGAATTTCACGAGATGCGGAATCGCACTAGTGTGGTTGTTGAGGGTTAAACAATTAACATAATTAAAAATCTTGATGAACCTAGAGCAGAAAAAGTCGATGATATTTAGAAATATTGCTTTCTGATTGTTCGAACAAAGTTAAGAAAAATAAAAAATTTTTACAATCTTAAAATCATAATGGATCAATATAGATCAACATATTAATTATTTATGCATATTTAGAATCCTCATGCACTGCTTTTCAACAGAGATCAACAGATTTATGATTTTCCAAATTTTGTTTGGTTGTATACTTTCCTTATTTTCCATAGAAAATTGCATCACCTTGAACAAGTATGAATCGAGTCCCTAAAGATTACGCAAAAGATACTTTATTGTCTCCCTGAATAAAAACTGTGTAAACTTGACTAATTACTGGCAAAATTTTACATATTTCATTGCCGAAAAATGGGTCACAAAACTATAAAATTTCAGCTCCGAAAGTCAGGCCATCAATCTCTGCAGCGATCAATCCAGGTGAAGAACCTCACAAAGTCATTATGTAAAGATCCCCATCTGTCCCATTAGTATCCAAGATCCTTTGTTTCAGGCTACTTGTCCTAATACTTTCCTGTCTTGACACACTTCTCTCGCTTCCTTCACGTCCATTTATTCTCTCATGCAAGCTCTTGTGTTTCTATGGCTTCTTATGTCTCTTCGAAGTAGGGTCTCATTCACACATTCTAAACATTCTTGCGGTAGTCTGCCTCTAAGCATGCTGCTGTTTACTTTACCTTGATACACTTGTTTCGTCAGTCGATCATCTTTCATTCCCTCAACATACCAAAACCATCTTAACTAATTTCTTTCACACATATTAACGACTGTCTCCTCTACACCACATTCTTTCATGATTATCGCATCACTCACTTTTTTCATTAGTGTTTAACAGCACAACATGCGTAGGAATTTCATGCCAATCGCGTTAATTTTACTCTTATCCTTCTCTTGGTAGGTCCAGGTCTCGCTACCGTACGATACAATCTGTATGAATATAGAATTATACATTGCCCTTTGAGCCTTAACTGATCATATATTTTTACTTCTGATAGTGGATCCTGTTCTACCGATAATCTTCTTACTCTTGTTTATACGCCTATCTAACTCTGCATGTATCTTTCCGTCGTTAGTCAATACGCCACCAAGCTATACGTACTTATTCAACTTGTTCTATTCCCTCATGGCTTAGTATAATGTTGCATTTGTTTTCTCACCCTTTCCTTCAAACGCCCTAATTTTTGTTTTATTTACGTTAATTTTGAGGCCCATGTTCTTCATGCTTGTATTAAGTTTATTCAGGACTCTTTGCAGGTGCTCGATTGATTCTGCCATAACAATATTGTCATCTGCGAAAGCTAACCCACGTACCGTCACAGCTTCGAGATCTACTCCTTCTTCGTCGAAAAGGGCCATTCTTAGACCCTTGTCCATAAATATAATGAATAGTCATAAGAACATAACGCATCCTTACCTAACACTTTGCATAATACCGAACCAGTCACTCTTTTTCCCATTAACACTAGTGTTGCCGCGATACGATACGATACAATAATCAAGGTCATTATCGTATCGTATCGTCTTATCGTCACGATAAAAATTTACATTAT
>CAKNXH010086025.1:22716-45629 GCA_932178445.1 Andricus quercusramuli | reverse complement strand
GTTTGGGGATTTAGAGTTTGTAGTTTGGGAGTTTGTGTGTGTGGGGGCTGTGGGCTTGGGGTTTCTGTTTAGACTTTATGGGCTTCTGGTTTGTAGATTTACCGATAACTAACAAAATTTTTAATGGAAAAAACATGTCGCGATGCTACATAACCTCAAATATAGACCAAAATCGCGATTTTAGCTGTTTTAGGTTAGGATATCTTGGTAGTCTGAGTCAATTGAGCAATTTCGACCTCAGATTCCAATTCAGCGCACCAAAAACCTTCAGATAAGTAAACTCTGGTTTTTGAGTCTTGAGGTCGGCCAAATTTTGAGGGTCCGTTTTATTTTTTAACAAAAATTTAAAGCTAAGAAATTCTTTTACCAATAAAAAGTATTTGTTATTTATTGAAGAATAAGCCCTACATTTTATGAAAGAATAAAACAAATATTTGCAGATATCATCGGGTCTAGAATGCGAAAATTTTTAATTTCATGATTACATTTGATGAGTACATGATGAAATGTACATGAGTACATTCAGTCTTAAATGAACCGTGAACATTTTTTTCCTGAAATAACATGAACAGTATTTCTTCCAAAATATAAGGAGTATATTTTGTATCTGAGTTCATTTTTTTAATATTTAGTACTTGAATTAAAATTCTAATAAGTTAACTTATTGTTATCTCATTTTTCGGTACCTATTTCATTTGTCATTTTTTATTTTTCAAACTAGCGGTCCAAGAAAAGAAATATTGAACCCGCTTTTACAAATTGAAAAAATATTCCAAATTTTTTTAAAGTTCTTCAATTGCATTCAACTTTTTTTGTAGCAAAGAAACTATCCACCTCGATGATATGAAATTTAGTAACATTATGGGATACATTTTTAAATACTTTTTGGAAAAGATACATCATTCGAATTTTTTACAATCAGGATCATTTTTGAGTTTCCTAATAGTCAGCTACGACCAGTTGAATTTTGTATTATTTTCCACGGTTTCTAGTTGCCAGCCCGCAAAAAACCCTCTATAAAATCATTTGAATAAAAATCTAGATATTCATTGACTTTAAGCCCATCTGTCTGGATTCGAGGCTAACGACGTGTACGAGTCAAATATTTGAGCGCCGGCATTGACCGAGAAAGGAATGTTTCGTTCATGTTTTAATCCAGACAATGAATCATGATCAAGGTTTCCAAACATTGCCTTCTTACTGTTTCAATGAAGTTGAAAATTTTACACAATCTTGCTCTTTTATAAAATGCTATTTTTTCGACACATTTCCCATTCCCATTACCTTTTTTAAATTAGAATACAAAATAAATTCACATATTTTCGATGAGAAATTAGTCGCTTTCCCCTTTCGATTTATTTAATATGCAACCTAATCGAATGAGTTACTTTATTATCTAGTCTTCAGTGTTTCACTATTCCCCAAATTGAATTAGTAGAATTTCAATAGTAATTAGTAATATTTCAATAATTGGGAGACTGAAGGAAAAAACTTTTATTTAATTGAAAAAGACAATTTTCTTGGTTTAAAAAAATGGGATTAAACAATCATTTCTTAAATTTTGCCAGTACTTTATTTTTATCGACATTTTTTCAAATTAAAGAAATAGTATATCAAGCAAATCATATCTTTCGTTCAAAGAAAATAAAAAGCATAATTATTTGAAATCCAAAAAAAATTTCACTTTTTTCAGAGGTACTTTCACTGTCAATTAAAGAAACAATTACTCGAAAACAACTTTTCTTCGGGTCTAGTATCCCTTTTGAGACCTACTGAACCCAAAAAACAGTTTTTCGCGAATTAGTATGTATGTATGTATGTGTGTATGTTTGTACAGCTGCAGACTTTTAGTCTTTTAGCACAATAACTTTCGAAGGAATTGATAGATTGGATTAGCCTTTGGTACACTCCTTTTCTGTCCTAAACTGAATGTCAAGTTCGTTAGCCAGCCATTTTGGATGAAAATTAAGAATGTTAGAACATTTTCAAAGTTTTTGAGACCACTTTTCTCAGGATTTAAAAATTCTATGTAAGGCAGTGAGTAGTACTTAAAAAGGCGAATAATATATAGTTGTGACTTTTTTCGATAGAAAACAAATTACCAGAGTTACAGCATTTACAATATTCAAAAAACAAACGAAAATGAAAATTTTAAGCCAAACAACGCACGATATGAAAAAATTCAAGAAGAGAAAAACGTTGCTTTTTGAACACCCAACAAGATTGTCATAACAACTTTATGAATTTTCTTGAAAAATCGAAAATTGACATTTTCACAGCACAAAAAATAATGAAAAATGAAAAATTCCATTCTGCAGTCAAACTATACAAGATACGAAAATAGAAAAAAAACTATGCATTCAAAAAAGATCTACAAATTTGTTATTAATCACAAGCTATGAAAAAAATAGACAATACTAGTTCATCACAAAAAGAGCTGCAAATGTTTTATTTATCATTTTTTGAAAGAATTCGTAGTTTTTTTTTTAATCGTGAACAATAAAATTACAAAAAAAAATTTAATCTTTGGGAAAACGACGCATCATACGAAAAAATATGAATTGGAAAAATAGTGCATTCAAAAAAGATCTACAAATTTGTTAGCAATCACTTTCTGATCTGATGCGTAATTTTTGTTTTAATCGTAGAAAATAAAAACAAAAATAAAAGAATCAAATTTTCGGACGAACGACACAAACTATGCAAGAAATTAATAGAAAAAAGTTGCTCAGCAAAAAAAGAGATACATATATACGAATGTAATGTTTATATACGAATAAATATTTGAAATACGTCATTGACGGGAAAAGTACAGGTTTCGTCATAATATATTAATAACAATATTAAATCGTAAGCTAAGAGAGATGATGAAAATGGTACATTTTTATCATATTTTATAACAAAATATAACCAGTTTTGGCCCTGTATATATATCTGCATAATATGTTATCCCGTCACCACTAATACTTCTGCATACTCAAAACAAAATCTTGAATCGAAGAAAATTTACTTGATTCGAGAAAGTTATCGTACTCAACTTTTAACATCTGATAAGTATTTTTTTTTTCTATTCTATAAATAATTATTTATTTTGAAAAAATATTTCTTTCACTCAAAGAAATGTAAGTTACTTTATCCGTGGATGAATAAATTACTTAATCCAAAAAATTGATTTAATTGAAATGAGGAAATATTTCTGAAGGTTAAAAAAATGATTTAATTAAACTAGCTTCTTAGCTTTCTGGACATCATTTCTCTGAATTACGTAATAATTTTCTCATTCGTTATTAAAAATATTTATTTGCATTGAAGAAGTAACACCAAGGAAATGATTTCTTTGATTCTCCAGAAACTCCAATTTGCCGATAAAATAATGCTTAGGATTAGTTTTTAGATACGAAAGCTCGAGATTTCAAAAACAGAGTCCTTGAAATCCTATAAACCGAGAAGTGACGTCATTCTCTAAATAAAAATTAGTGAAATTGCACTAATTCCTACTTGAATTTCATTGACTGAAATAGAGGAAAGTAGTTCACTAACAATTAGTAGAAACTACTAATATAATTAATCCAGATACTTAATAATTTGATAGTGAAAAACAACCATCACTTGCTAAATTGAAATATATATGTTTATTTAGGACTGCATATGTTAATTAAAGCAGGTTATAGAAATTGTAAACGCGACAAATCGAAAAGCAAGATTTTTAACTCTATTAAAACCATAAGAAGGAAGTATTGTGAAGCTTGTATTGACTACGCCACTTCTACCTACATAACGTCTTCACAAGTCATTGCTTCATAATGAAAAATAAGAAATAATTAAACAATAAACCTATTTTACCTTGTTTTATTGGCATTGAAAATAATTCCTTTAATGCGTGCACTCACGGATGTTCATCGAAATTCGAAAAATTACAATATCACCCACTTGACACATGTTGATTCGTTAAATTCCATTTTGCAACAGAAAAAGAAGATCATAAACAAACAAATATGATTCGAATATTTGTATCAAAATAATTTTTTTTTAAATATTCTGAGGAGATAAAAAAATTGTTCAGATTTCAACTTTCAATACCAACAAGCTTTTGACTTAAATTTTTGTTGATTCGTATTTCTGTCTCATTGTTATGTCACAATTTATTTTGCGATGTCGTCTACGTAATGGAATAAAAATATGAATAACGTACTCATAAAAAGTATATAAACAAATAAAAAGGTCCTCAAAAAAAGTTCACCTGTAACAAAAAAGAAGTTACAATTCTCAAACACGTGCGCTTTCAAGATAAGATACATTACTTTACGATTACGATTACGATTTTTAATATCTTTTTTTTTAATTTTTGTCTTCTAGGACTCGAGGAGTAACTTACAGATTCTGAATCCTAATTTAAATTTCTGACCAAATTAAAAATATTATCATGAAAAAACGAAGAATGAAAAATTCTAGAATTCTGAATCTAATAAGGAGAGGCCATTCTTTCGTTCACGCTCTGAATAATGAATAAATAAAAAAAATACTGCGTTGAGAATATTTGAAAAAAATATTCTGCATTTTAAATCTTGCTGTCAAAGATTCTGAAAAGTATTTTTTTCTTCAGTTATTTAATTAACTTACGCTTTACGATGCGAGATACGTTATTAATATATTGTCAACTTAGATGACTCTAACATTTTCAATGCGGAAAGTAGATCGCATTTGCTTATTTGATGGTAGTGAACGCTGCAAAGATTTGTTTTCTCGGCTCCATCCCACCACCTAAATGGAGATAATAATGTTTCTCAGTAATGAGATAATGGCTACTCTATATATACAGTTAAATCATATTCAACACCTTCTCAGTTACTCTTCATAAAATTCTCCACAAACTAGTTTTTTGTCTCCAGCAAAATGAAGATTCTTATTTGTACTCTGATATCCACATTAATGATATACTTTAATTCTGTTCGTAAGTATAGAATATAATATTTGATTGTTAAAAAGACATTCGTTATAAATTATTTGCAATCATTTGATATGAAGCCAATTTATGCACATGCTTGCTGTGTTCACTTTTTCCTTATAGATGAAAAATGATTTGAATGTTTTCTACCGAAAAGCTTGAAATATACGCGGAAAACCACCTGAAACAATTTTTCACGCAAAGTATTTTCGCAAAATTTTTGGTTCCGTGCAAGACAAAAGTTCTCATTCTAAAGTTTCGAAATTAAATAAGGGAAAATTATCAAATACAGACGAAAATAAATAAGAAGTTAAGTTTTTATAGAACATTAGCGAAAAATTCCGCTTATCCGTAATGTAATGTAATTTTACACTTTCAACCTAAATCATCCCTTCCAGATTCCATTTATCCCTCTTTCCATTTAAACACCTTTCCAGCCTCATATTTTCTTAATAATACAACTCGAAATTTTACTCTAATATTTGGTAGAAAAATATTTGTATTAAAATTTTTATTGTTTTAAAACACTTTATTATATTCCGAACTGAATTTTTTTCCAACATGTTTTCCGAAAATTTCACATTAAATCATTCCTTAAGTTTGAGATGTTTCATACATAATAAAAATTTATCAGATTATAATTAAATGTATGTCAATATATCATCCAAAAACTTCACATCTAAAACTTTGGTTTCATTATATTGCCAATTTTTAAATCTGAAACTCAAAACTAATGTTAAAAAAACTGCATCCATCGGGGCGTAACCTCATAAGCAGAACACCCGATTGGAGACCTGCTACCAGCCAGACAAAATCTTTCGCGCGTCGAGTCACGTGTTAATATTAAGTGACTTTCCGATAACACAGCCACACACAAAAAAATCTGTTTTCGGGCCTGGAGGTCAGACGATGATGACTATATGTTTTTTTGGGTCGCTGAATCCGAATCCGAGGTCTAAAAACCTCCAGCACGTCAGGGTTCTGACATAACCTCATAAACCCTCATAAAATTTTATTTTTTCCAGTCCGGGGGACATACCATGTTTATTATATGCTTTTGGGGTCGCTGAATCTGAATCCGAGGTCCGAAAAACGCCATCACGTCAGATTCGGATTCAGCGAGCCCAAAAACATATACTAAACATGGTCTGACCTCCAGACATGAAAAAAAAATTTTTTCAGGTCTTATGAGGTTACGTAAGAACCCTGGCGTGCTGGGGTTTTTTGGACCTCGGATTCGGATTTAGCAACACCAAAAACATATAATAAACATGGTCTGGCCCCCGGACTTGAAAAAATAAAATTTTATGAGGTTTTATTAGGTTATGTCATAACCCTGACGTGCTGGGGTTTCTTAGACCTCGGATTCGGATCCAGCGACCCAAAAAACATATAGTCATCATGTTCTGACCTCCAGGCCCGAAAAACGATTTTTTTGTGTGGCTGTGTAACTGTTAGGAAATCGTTACTTTGGGTCAATAACTTTGAGGTTCCATGAAAAAATGTACCAATAAAAAATTCCTAATCATTTCTTCTTACAGAATCAGTGACGCCACCACGACGTCCTAATCAACCGCCTGATGTGTTGAAGTACGACGGTCATATTTGCATGTGGTTATATCGAGGAGAATTATATGGAAGGTCTTGTGGTGGATCGATGCATCGAATCACAGGAGGATTAGGTAGGAGTGTGAAGTATAAACCCCCCCCCTTCCCAATAAAGAATCTCTTTCTCACATCCACCTCTGAGGTTGCGCCCTATAATAAAAGACGCTGTAAATTTTACAGAAGTATCCGTAAATTTGTAAAATCACTAACAATGTTCTAAACTCTGCAGACAATTCAGTAATAAGCTTCATAAAAAAGTTGCGCTGCCCTAATTTTACGGAAAATCCTGTAATTTTAACAGATTCAGTTTTCACTGTGTAAAAACTAGAGATCTCTTTCCTTCGCATCCTATTTTTTGTGACCTGTTTTTGAATAGGATAACGTTAGACAATTTTCTTTACAGAGTGCGCACGAATACCGTATTCTCGACAACGGAGACGTCAGGTTAAACTACCTATGTATACGCCATCAGTGCTAAAAGACGTAAAAATGTTGCCACCAGATGTTCAGGAAGGCGATATACTGTACCGTAACAGGGAAGCTTTTGGAAAAGTCATAAGAGTCGGAGAAGAAAATATGATTTTGGAACTTCATCCAGCTCAAACCGGTAATTTAAAATTAAAACACAATCTAAAAGAAATATTAGATTCTCAACTTGAGAGGGGAGTGTAACCTTCATGTCCCCCAACCCCCACAGTAAAAAAATTTCTCTGATTCTGCTTCTGTGGAGTTTTTATAAAATATTGTTTAATCGAAGTAAAGTGCCTAGAGGGGGACAATTGCCGTAAATTGGGGCTAAGCGGCGCATATGTGGGAGAACTCGGCGCACCCTTAATACTGTCATGAAACCGCGATATTGCTTATTCTAGGTTTTTCCAACTGAAGTAGTACAATTGTTAGTTGCAAGCCTCTATAATTTTTACCTATAAGGAAAAAATATCGCATTTAGAAATAAAGAATCAAAGGTGCGCTGCTTTCCCCTATATGCGCCGCTGAGTACCAGTTTACGGTATTATTAGACTCGCAATTTAGTGAGCATTTGAAACACTTCCATTTTACGAATCGAAGCAATAGACGCGCACGCACACTTTAGAGATTAGTAACTATGCACACCAGCAAAATAAAAATATTCTTGAAATTTCTTCTTAAAAAATTATGCGCAAATTTGGCTGAAAGCTACCATGCAGGATCGTAAATTTGGTGAAAAAGAGTGAAAAAGTACTAAAAGCTGCAAGCTTCACACTCGTCAGCAATCACTAATTTTGCGCACTGATATCACAAATAGCTCTGTTTAAATCTTTAAATTAACTCATGAATATATCTTTTTCAAACGTGCAGGTGAACCTGTCAGACCTCAGCATGGTGATAGATTGGTACTCAGTGGTCCGTGGATCCGCAACCCGCATTACGGGCATCCCGAATATAGAGATTCTATCCGGGATAGCCCGTGTGTATATTGCGGTTGCATTCTCTAACAATATTGTGATGTGCTGTTAACTAACGTAGAATTACCTAACTTCGGGTACACCATTCTTTTGCTTCTACATAACCAATTAGTACGAAAGCAACACAAACTTTGATAGTCCAAAGTCAGAAATGACTTTAGAAGCTAATTTTGATTTTTAGAAACAAGTATGAATCCAAGAGAAATAGGTGTCCGAAGTTTAAATCAATGTACGAAGATAGGTGATTCTACAGTATCTTAATGTAAAAGTCAGAATTTAAAGTGTTACGATGTAAGACTCCTGCGGGCGGTTTTTTTCGAATTGATTTTTCCCGGCCGGGATGATCAGAAGCAATGCCATACTAAAATATGGTAATGTGGATACACAGGCAAATGCGGAAGATCATTCCACACTTAAATCAATAAACTTTAATCACCTAAACTCAAGTGTCTTATTAATGCCGAACTTTCCACTTTGCTCCTCTGAATGTTCTTACCCGATCAATATTGTTTCAGATTTTGTGGGGTACAAAACAACTAGTGAAATTAAATATATACTAAAGAAGCTTTTTTAGGTCTTCAATATTTGAAATTACACCTAAAAGAAGTTTTCGAAAATTCCCACCAAAAAGTTTTTTTTTATATTTAGCCATGATGCATGGGTGATATTGAAACTGAATTCAGCCACATATGGAATTTCGGTCTGCCTTTTTGGCAGCGTTAACGTGTGTACCTCGTCACTATTTGTCGACAATCTGCATTATTTTGTCACGAAGTAAACATTGAAATGAGAACAGGAAATGAACACGGAAGAAAAATGTTCATTGAATCAGGTGAAGGCGTTTATTTGGCCGATAGTAATTGAAAAAAGTTATTATTTTCTTGATACAAGGAACCGAGTTTTACGAATGAAGAAAATAATCGAACAGCAACACTTGATCAAGGCCATTATGATTTGAAGAAATAAACATTAAATCAATTTGTTCTGTTTTTTTATGTGACACTAAATAACAGAACGTCAAATTTCGATTCACAATGGGACCAGTTTGCTGTAGAGGGAAAAATGGACATTTACGTAGAAAGATGGGAGGGCAATTGTAATCTTCAATGTAGTAGTTATGTAGTTGTAAAATATTTTAAACACTGTACCGAAATGATCCACTGTTGCCACATGTGATAACATATTTTCTCAGATCAAGAAAATGTAATCTGCTTCCAAGTATATTGTACCCAAGTATCTATTTTCTTGAATCAATTTGTAGAATCTGTGAATGAGACACTAATACGAAGAGACATAAGAAGCCATAGAAATACAAGAGCTTGCATGAAAAAATGAATGGACGTGAATGAAGCTAGAGTAGTATGCCAGGACAGAAATATGTGGCGACAAATAGTTTATAAACAGAGTGACAATAGAGTGAATGATGCCTGAAACATAGACCTTGGATACTAATGGGCCCAGGTGGGGAACCATACATAATAATTTTGTGAGGCTCCTCACTTGGGGTGATCGCTAAAGAGATTGATCAGCAACCTGGGTCGGAGCAGTGTTGCGGAGTGAACGTGTCATTTATATAAATAACACGAGAACTCCAGATCAATCTAAAACATCTATACATAACACCTACATACCCATCCACCCTATACCCATATACCGATCAACCTCATACCTATATACCTATTTCACTACCTTCCAACCGAACAAGTCACGCCTACCCCGTAAGGGAAAAGGCTTAATGGTATAATAAAATTTGTAGAATTAATAATCGAAAAACAGGGATTTAAAAGGTATATTTTTGCTAGTTTTATTCGAAGTGCCAAGTGCAGAGAATAAACATCTGAGCACAAAGCGCGAGATCCGACAGACGAGCGCACACCAGAGAATTCACAGCGGAGAATACATCTTTTCATTTTGAAAATTCAACTATTTTGTTGAAATTAGAAATTAGAAAAAAATTAGTTATGTTCTTTGGTCGAAAATTCAACTGTTCTGTTCAAAAATCGTCTTTTCGGAATGAACAATTATCTCTTGCGGTAAAAAGCAATCTCTTTTTTTTGTATTTATTTTTTATTATTTAAATGTTTATAGTCGCACCGACTGCCAGGGTCATTAGCGACTGTACTATAGGGTTAATTATTAACTGTAGGGTATCTGTGGGGTAGTATACCAAGGGACAGAAGCGAAGCTTTCCAAAAACACATCCAGCATCGCTTCCTGCTTCGGGAATCGAACCGGCGCCATCGTGGCTGCCAAGGCTGCAGTGTTGGAACACGAGACAAGCACGATACCATCTGAGCCACGATGACTCCCTTGTATTTATTTGTATAGCAACAATAATAACATTTTCTAATTGTTTAATTCCGTTTATCAAATATTCTGTGTTAAATATATCACAAGACCAAAATGGTGGTCTCCGAATATTAACGGTCAGGCAAAATAGAAAATTGGTCAGGGAAAAATCATGGAAAAGTCAGGGAATTTTGAAAACGAAGTTTTTCGGCCACCGTATTCTTACAAAATTTGATAAATTTTAGTTTACTTATCAAAATTCAATATTTCCAAACAAGTGAAATATTGAAAAATATGACAGGTAGTAGGTACTTTTTCTCCCACTTCAGTTGTTCTAAACACCAATCATTACGATGTCCTTGTACTATTTGCAGACTTGTGCATTTATACATTTTTCTTGCTGAGAATTTTGTGAAATTTTGGTCTTTTGCCCTTAGTTTTTCACTGAAATGGATATAGATGTGAGTTTATTATCAGTGATTTAGATTAAGAAAGTACATTTAAATTTTTTTAGAAAAACATGTTTAAAATATAAACATGAAGTCAAATGACGTAACAGAACTGCAAACAAAGCCTAGAGGGGAAGCTAGTTTCCAAAAATCAGTTTTAAAAAGTAACATAAACTTAAATAAAGTATATTCCTGTAACCGAATTGCAATTCACAGATCATTTTTCAACCAAATAGTTGAATTTTGCAGAAAAAAATTTATTTTAGACCAAACAGTTGCACTTATAGCCAAATAGTTGCATTTTCAAGAAAAATAAATGAATTTTTAGGCAAAAAGTAGAATTTTCAACATATGAAGTCGAATCTTCAAACCAGAAACACGAATATTTTAGAAGACTGTTGAATTTTAAACTAAAAACTTTTCTACTAAAACAGATCAACTCTGAATTGAATGAGAAGAATTTTCAACGAAGCACTTGAGTTTTCGAACGAAAAAAGATGCGTTTTCAACATAATTGTTGAATTTTCAACAAAATAATTATTTTCTCATCAAAATAGTTTAACTTGTAAAAACATCGTTAAATTTTTAGTCTACAAAAAAAATTTTTTTGTGAATAAATACACATTTCGACCATTTTTTTCATGAATGGGCCTATTTTTTGTGAAAGCAACTAGAATTAGGCTTGCCAGGGATTCTTTGCTGTCATATTTTTGAAATTTCCAAAAAATAGTTCATGAGATATATAAAGAATTTGTATAAGCTAATGCACATGTTGACATTTTTTCATGAAAAGGTTTTCTACTTAACTCCGCAAAAAAGTTAAGCCTATTCATGAAAAAATGGTCAATATATGTGTATTTGTATACAAAAATCATCGGAAATTATTTTTACTGGAAATTATTTTTAAATATTTATTACATTCATTAATGACAGGTTGTAATGAATTTGAAAGTCTTAAAAAATGGTATCACTGAAAATCCAGACAACAAAACATATTTAAACTTTGTTATTGAATGAGATTTTTGTTTTTAGTTGGAGTGAAATATCGGCAGTTACTCATTTTAGGAATAGCTAAATTTTCAGTCAAGAAAATTAATTATCTACCAAAAGCGCAAATTTTCAGAAAAATTCAATTTAAGGGATTAATATTTAACAAAGATGACTCTTTGGGAAAAAAATGAATTTTTAACAAAAGAGTTCATCTCTCAACCAAGTAGATGAATTGTATGCAAAAAAGATATTAATTTTTAACAAAGAAGACTCATTTTTCGCCGAAAAAGAAACGAATTTTAAATAGAATATCACATGAATTTTCAAACAAATGTCTGAATTTTTAAAACAAATTTAAACACGCTTGGAAAATTGGATTTTTTGAAATGAAAAAACAATCTAACCTTACGAATTTTCAAAAAATTGCTAATTTTTTAGCAAATATTAAAATATGTTTCCCAAAAAGACAAATTTTCAAGTATACAGTTGAATTTACAACCATAAATAATAACTTTCTAACAAAATTGTTGAATTTCCAACAGAATAATCCAAGTGTCAACCAAATAAGACAATTTTTAACCGAGACATGTAAATTCTAAACCAAATTGATTCTATAGATTGAATTAGCTTTGACTCCCACTTCTGGTGTAAACAAAACTTTTTAGAGTCAACAGGGAATGTTTTAGAAAATGTTAAATTTCAGCTTGAGAGGAAATTCCAATTTTCCTAAATTGAACTACAAATCTCTATTTCTTTGGAATTTTTTTTTATCATCAAAAAATATTTCTTTTGATTTACCTAGTTCAAATTTTCGTCGAAACTTAACCATTTGTTGTTCGAAATAATGTAGGAAATATCTTTGAAGGCTCAGATTTCAATGACTTGAATATGTAATATCAAAATTGACACTCGACAGTTGCTACTCATGGAAATTAATCAAAGGCAATTGATCTTAAGAACCGGATCATTCAGTTGCGTAATTAGTTTCCTGAAATAATAAATCCGAAATCTGTATGAAAGCTTTGTATATCATGTTCATCTAATTTCAGGATCAAATTGATCAACTGCGAATTAATAAATAATAAATAAATAAATACCAAATTATCAAATTAGTCTAAAAGCACGTAATAGATTTTTGAAATTGGTAATTCCCAAGAGTATTCTTAAATAAAAAAAGAAACAATTCTTCACCCAAAAACCAAATAGTTTCATGGCGTATTTAATATGGAACGAATAAAATTTCCCCGAAAGGCACGTGTCCGCACTTGGATTATAGTCGAAGCTATCAATAAGACCGCTACGAATAAGGCCGCTTCCCCTCATCCATGCTCGAGCTCGCCGAGACGCTTCCACCACTCTCACGCTGACCTCGAAATTCGAGTCAGCCGCTACCAGTAGTGCCGCCGTAGAAAAGGCGATTTTTATGGGTTTTAGGAGTGTTTTTCTTATATTATCCAAATAGATCAAATATTAATTGAGCTGCCGGATCGAATAAGTGCACATAAAATTATTTCGCCGGGAGTCGGAAGGCCCCTGGAGGGTTTCTGGAACATTTTCAACCTTTTATGTTTAAAGACTGTATCTAGATGTTAAATTTCATTGCGCATCTTTTGTTCACCAGACAAAAAGTAGTAGCCTTTTTAGTTTTCTAATTGAAGTAAAAAAACTGACTTTTTTGGACAAATCTATTTTAATTCACTTTTCACTTCAACTCGTGCTCAGTCAGTCATTTCTTGGAATTTTCCAATAAAATTTTTAGTCAATGTAGTTCGAAATGTCCTTTGAGTGATACGATAAAAGAAATTGAAAAATGTATTAAAAGATAATTGTTAATAATTTTTTCTGATGCTTGGCGCATATTGGACTTCTCTAACTTCCAGCGTTTCGTTTATCGAGCGGATTTCCAGTAACAACAAACTTTAAGCGAGAAAGTTAAAAAAACAGTACAAAGAGGTTTTCTGGAAAATTTTAGTCCAATCGAACTGATATTTAAGAGACTGTAAGTCGCTAACGGCTATGCGACTCGCGCGCGGACTGTAGCGAGAGTCTCATATCCGACTCTTAATACAGCTCACCAGCGCCAAAAATAAAAACTAATCAAGAAATCAGGTAATATCAAGGTATTATGAATGAATGAATACATTTGCATAATGTAAAATAATTCATTTATTTCATATTGGTTCTATTTTTGAGACGAAGTGTGCGAAAGTAAAACCAAACATAAACATCTAATAGTTGGGATTCACCGGATTCCTAATTCTGCCAATTTTTCAATGCTTCAAATTCGTGAAATTGAAAAAAGTGAGAGATCGAGAATGTGCTCTCGTTTTTGGTTCGTATTTTAATAATAATAATCTGAAAAAATTCAAAAAAAATTTGAATCAGTGAAATTTCATTAAAATTCTGTGGCAATCAGTAAGTGAACGATTTCTCACTATTTTATCAGCGAAATTTGCGTTTTTTCTTCCAGGGTTAAGAATATATATCTGTTTGAAGTAAAGTCCAGAATGCAGAAGTTTATGAGCCAGATAAACTCTGCTGTAAACGTTTGAAGTGTTATGGACAAGGATATCATTACTAATCAAAAGTTCAGAAAGTATAATAGTTATATTAAAGACGTTTATATATTTTTAAATTAATATTAAGTAAATAACGGAAAAAGAATTTAAATGAAAATAAATTATTGTAATGCAATGTTATGTACTTATTTAATGATTCCTAATACTTTGATATTACCTGATTTCTTGATTAGTTTTTATTTTCGGCGCCGGTGAACTGTATTAAGAATCGGATCTGAGACTCTCGCTACAGTCCGCGCGCGAGTCGTATAGCCGTCAGCGACTTGAGACATTAATAATTTCTTAAATATCAGTTCTATTGGCCTTAAATTTTCCAAAAAACTTCTTTGTACTGTTGTTAACAACTTTCTCGCTTGAAGTTTTTTGTTGCTGAAAATTCACTCACGCTGGAAGTTAGAGAAGTCTAATGTGCGCCAAGCATCAGAAAAAAATTATTAACAATTTTCTTTTGATACATTTTTCAATTCCTTTTGTCGTATCACTCAAAGGACATTTCGAACTACATTCCCTGTAAACTTTATTGAAAAATTCCAAAAAATGACTGACTGAGCATGAGTTGAAGTGAAAACCGAATTAAAATCGATTTTTCCAAAAAAGTCAGTTTTTTACTTCAATTAGAAAACTAAAAAGGCTACAGCTTTTTGTCTGCTGAACAAAAGATGCGCAATGAAATTTGACATCTAGATATAGTCTTTAAAAATAAAAGGTTGAAAATGTTCCAGAAAGCCTCCAGGGGCCTTCCTACTCCCGGCGAAATAATTTTATGTGCATACTTATTCGATCCGGCAGCTCAATTAATATTCGATATATTTGCATAATATAGAAAAAACTCTCCTAAAACCAATAAGAATTGCCTTTTCTACGGCGGCAATATTGGTAGCGGCTGACTCGAATTTCGAGGTCAGCGTGAGAGTGGTGGAAACGGCTCGGCGATCTCGAGCATGGATGAGGGGAAGCGGCCTTATTCGTAGCGGTCTTATTGATAGCTTCGACTGTAATTAAACACAAAAAGCTCTTGTTTAAAAAAAAATCGTTTTACTTTTCATCTTCGAATCCTTGTGGGATGCGAGAGAATCACATAATAAATAAATAATTTTCAAAAATTTAGTTTAAAATATTTAGAAATTTATGAGGAACTTTAAAAGGTTAACTATTGGTTGCTTCATTAAAATATATGAATTTATTTAGCGTGTACATATTAATTAAAAGAAGGTTATAGACGAGTAAACGTGAAAAATAGAAAAGTTTGATACATGAGCGCAATTGTGTAATATTTTTAACTTTACTTAAACTGTAACAAGTCAGTATTGTGAAACCTGTAAATAGATACCGTCACCTTCTTCGACATACCGCATTCACAAGTTACTGCTTAATGATGGAAAAATAAGAATAATTTACGTACTAAACCAATTTTACCTTGCTTCATTGATATTGAAAATAATTCCTTTAATGTATACACTTGCAGAAAAACAACGAAATTCGATAGATAACAAAACGACGCATCTAACAAACGTTGAGTCATTAAATCATCAGAGAAGAAAAAATATCAGAAAAAAACTGCTACAATTAAAAGAAATGTATTTCAACAATTTGTTTCCAAAATATTCGGAGCAGGATATAAAGAAATTTTCCATATTTAAGTTTAAAATACCTGCATTTTGCAGGGTTCACAGCGCAAAAGGAGCTCAAAAAAGGGGAAGTAGGGCAATTTTCTCACGAAAATTTCCGAGGGGCCGTCCACTCTAGAATCGATTCTACGTGAGTATACTTATTCCGTCAATTAGATCACAATTCCTGTGATTCCGCACATGAAGCATAATCCGGTTTGATTCTGAGCGTAAGAAAAGAAAAGAATCGAATCCAAACTCAGAAGATCGCACAGGAAACATTCTGACAGTTGCGCGCATTGAGTTGCATCAGTACGACTGATTTCTGTTGATCCCGCCTGAGTCCAGCTGATTCCTCGTTGATTCTTCATCGATTCCTTCGTTTCTCGACCACACTAGGGGAGCGTTTACATATTGCGTAGCATTAAAAGTAGAAGGACGGGGTTCGTGTTTCGTTACGATCTGTTATGTGGGGGGAGGGAGGGGCATTTTTAACCCGATTACATAACATGTTTAATTGCATGTATTTCTCAGGGTAGCCTGATGGACTGGGAAACCAGGGAAACCCAGAAATGACCGGGAATTTTTTGGAGACTAGGAAAAAAGGGGAAAAGACAGTGAATTTATTTTGTGACTGGGAATTTTACAAATTTTTGAAAGAAAAATCTAACCATTCAATTGAAATATCACGAACTTCATGTCATATGATATATCATGAAATTTAAAATAAGTTTGATAGTAGATAGGTAGGGAGGGTTCTGGACCACTTTTTTCCGTATGATTAGCAACTTGCGGTTAGACTGTAGAATGCTGTGAGATTGGTTTCGCTCCTTGTGCTGACTTGCGAACCACAGTGTTGAAGTATCCAATATCGATATTGAAAATCAATACTTGAATTGGAAATCAATACTTGAATCCGGGGAATGGAACTTTTTCACCTAAAAGTATGGAATGGGATATCTGACGTCACAATATTAAGTTCTTAATATTTGCTATCCCCGGAATTAAAGTTTTTCGCCCCAAAATAATATAATTTATATAGCGTGTGTATGTGTGTGTATGTGTGTGTGTGTGTGTGCCTGTGTGAGGGAAGTTAAGAGTGCTAGGTGATGAGTCATCATCCCTCGTGAGCCGCCGCTCGGGAGATAAGGTGATGACGTAGACGGTGGTGTTGCATTTCAACCCCCGTATATAATTGCTTGTTATTGTCAAGATAATTCTGAGAAAAAAATAGTCGGTGCCTTTGAAGTCGGGGTGCGTATGTGATATGATTATTCTTAGGGCGTAAATACTTTCAAGGTTATATTTTGCAAGTTTAAACAGGTTTCAGAAGAAGAGTGCATGTACATTCCTCATGCACCATAGCATAATATTGCCAGCCAAAATAAATATTTAATTAAAATGAGAAAAATAGTCGGTACCTTTGAAGTCGGGGTGCGTATGTGATATGATTATTTTTAGGGTGTAAATACTTTCAAGGTTATATTTTGCAAGTTTAAACAGGTTTCAGCAGACGAGTGCATGAACATTCCTGATGCGCCATAGCATAATATTGCCAGCCGAAATAAATATTTAATTAAAATCACCCTTTGGCATTTGCCGACATCATGCGTCAGACGTCTCACATTTCATATAATATTAAACAATTCCTGGTAAACAAAATTCCATTCTGATGACGTCATCCTATTTCCAGGAATCCTTATCTACATTCACATCCTGTTTTGACAATATAAATTTGATTTATTGCTTCCTTCTAGATGAAACATTTTAATGTAATTAAAATCCCCTTTGAGTTTTGCCGACATCATGCGTCAGGGGGTATCAAATTTCATATAATATTAAACAATTCCTGGTAAACAAAATTCCAGGAATCCTTATATACAGGGGGTTACCCTATGATGCAACATTTATGCTATATAAGGGTGCGCTATCCCCTTCATTTTACCAGTACAATACTGACACCAGTCAAGAGTGCTTGTTGAATAGCAAGAAAAAGTGTGTTCAATACCTATTGACAAGCAAATTTTCTCTGTGATTTCGGAAAAAGAACTGATAACAAACGTGCACTAGTGAACTTGAAATCTGCAAAGTGTTTTTCATAAGTGTCTGCTGATTTTTCAGTTTAATTTGAAATTGGATTTGGAAATTCAATTCTGATGACGTCATCATAGTTCCTGGAATCCTTATCTACAGGGTTGCCATATTTCATCAATTTTGACACTATCTACAGTGTTGCCAGATTTCATCAATTTTGAGACTACCTACAGTGCTGCCATCTTTCATCAATTTTGAGACTACCTACAGTGCTGCCATCTTTCATCAATTTTGACACTACCTACAGCGTTGCCATATTTCATCAATTTTGAGACTACCTACGGTGCTGCCATCTTTCATCAATTCTGAGACTATATATGGGAGCGCTCTTCTCTTTATTTTGTCAGTGCAACACCAACACCTGTCAAGTGTGTATGCTTATCGAATAAAACAGTGTGTGTTGAGGACTATTTAGAAGCAGAATTTTTCTGTGCTTCCCCCAAAAACTGATTTTGCAGTAGTGAGCTTTGAAAATCTACGAAGTGTTTTTTTTTCATAAGCCTCTGCTGATCTGACTATAACTTGGAAAATGGATGTCAAAGAATATAAAAAATTCCTACAAACCATGAAGGCGGGGTATCAACTAATACTGGAGAAGCAACCTCCATCAGACGATGAAATTAGATGGTGGACGAGGGAAGGAACGAGGAACATAAGAATACTGAACAAAGTGCTGAGGAAGAACAAAAATACATCTCTGGGTCAAAAACGGGCGATTATGGCATTGATCGCTAGCCTGAAGACAGCAAGCAGAAGATTTAAGAAGTTGGTGAAAACCGGAGCTGGCATGAGTGAAGCTTCGATGAAACTGCGAGAGAGAGTAATTTGGGATGATGTGGAGAGTGCGTTTAAATCGCGGATAAGAACGGGAGTGATATCCAATTTAATCCATAAGGATTTAAATGCATTTTTAGATGACTGCAAACGAATGTTCATTCCTCGAATTAAAAATACTTTGAATAGTTTGGGCAATATAAAAGTTTATATTGATTTCACTGGGATTTTCAAGGCAATAGTGGCTGGTGAAGAAAAAATAGGTGAAAAAAGTGTTTCGACTCAGAATTATCCTATTCTAACAACGGAAAATGTTGGTGGATGGTTTGAGGAAAATGTGAGAGAACAGGTTCAAGCTAAAATTGACAAACTAAAAACGACAGATTCGGGTTGGACTTTAATAGAAATTGTGAACTTAAGGGTAAATATCAATAGATACGCCCCTTTTCAGGTTGGGTCTTCAACTTTCGTCGAATTACCCGATTTCATTCAGAGAAAAAAAGCTGTGATCAACATAAAAAATAAAGATTCATATTGTTTTCTCTGGTCAGTAATGGCAGCTCTTTATCCTGCCACAATTCATTCTGATCGAACTAGTTCTTATCCCCAGATTAATGGTTCAGAACTAAAATATAATGATATCGAGTTTCTAATTACTCTTGAGGATATTCCGAAATTTGAAAAAATGAATGGCCTCAGTATAAATGTCTATGGTCTAGAGTTTGAGGAATATAGCAAGAAGGAGGAAATTGTTCCAATTTTTCTGAGCCATGAGAAATCCGAGAAACCTATTATTCACCTTCTCATGATTGAAAATACTGAATTTGATTCAGATACCGAAGTGCATCATTTTTGTTTGATTAAAAATCTATCTCGACTGGTAAGGGCACAAATAACAAAAGATCGTGGTAGCACTTACTTTTGTGACAGGTGTTTGAGCCATTTTAAATTCGAGAAATCTCTCGAAAAACATAAAGTTGCTTGTGAAAGCCTGAATAATTGCACACTAGTACTTCCCACGGAAAAAGATAACATTTTAAAGTTTAAAAATTATAAACATAAAGAGAGGGTTCAATTTGCAGTATATGCTGATATAGAGTGTTTGTTAGAGCCAGTTACCAACATACAAGGAAATGCATATCAAAAACATATACCTACAAGTGTGGCTTACTACACAAAATGCAGCTTTGACGATTCACAATCTGATCCTCAAGTTTATCGTGAAAAAGACTGCATCACGTGGTTCGTCAATGAGTTGAAAAATTTAGCTGAGAAAGTAGATTCTTGCCTCAAGAATCCTGTGTCAATGGACCCTTTAACTGCAAAGCAAGAGTATGATTTTAAAAATGCCAAAGTTTGCCATATTTGTGAACAAGATTTTGCCAAAGGTGATGTGAAACATCGAGATCACTGTCATTTTACGGGGAAATACCGTGGCCCTGCTCACGACAGATGTAACGTAAACTACCAAGACTCACATACAATTCCTATAGTATTTCACAATTTATCCGGTTATGACGCTCATTTTTTCATAAAAGAATTGGCCACAAGCTTCGATGGTGGTATCTCATTATTACCCATCAATAAGGAAAAATATATATCCTTTACCAAGAGTGTGCAAAATACAAACGTAAAACTGAGATTTATTGATTCGTTTCGCTTCATGCCAAGCAGCTTGTCCAAATTGGCTTCAAACCTGAGCAATGATGAAAAATTTATAACAAGAAAATATTGTAAAACTGATAGGGAATTTGCATTACTAACGAGAAAAGGTGTATTTCCGTACGATTATGTTGATAACTGGCAGAAATTAGATGAAGATCGTCTACCAGCAAAAGAGGAATTTTATTCAAAATTAAACGATGAGGGTATTTCGGATGAGGATTATAGTCATGCTTGCAAGGTTTGGGATGAATTTAATTTAAAAACTTTAGGTGAATATTCAGACTTATACTTGAAAAATGATGTTTTTCTTTTGGCAGACATTTTCGAAAGTTTTAGATGCCGTTGTATTGAAACTTATAATTTAGACCCAATGCACTACTTTACAGCACCTGGACTTTCCTTCGATGCTATGTTAAAGTATACTGGGATTGAACTCGACCTATTGACAGATGTAGAAATGTTATTACTGATTGAAAGTGCAATCAGAGGTGGTGTGTCTCAGTGCTCCAATAGGTATGCGAAGGCGAATAATAGATTCATGGGCTTGAATTTTAATCCATTGGAACCCGAATCTTACATAATGTATTTTGATATAAACAATCAGTACGGACAAGCAATGAGTCAAAGTTTGCCCTATCGTGATTTCAAATGGTTTACAAATTTTGAAAACGAGCCAAATTTTTTCAATATTCCTGATGATTCAGAAATAGGCTATATTCTCGAAGTAGATTTGGAATATCCTGAAGAACTCCATGATCTGCATAAGGACCTGCCATTATGCCCAGAGCATTTTGTACCTCCTCTTCCCACATCTAAAATTCCTAAACTGATAACCAATTTGAAATCAAAGACAAAATACGTTCTCCATTATCAAAATCTGAAACAGTATTTAAAGTTGGGAATGAAACTCGTTAAAGTTCACCGAGTTTTACAATTCGAGCAAAAACCTTGGCTAAAAGACTATATTGATTTGAATACAGAGTTGAGAAAGCAGGCAAAAAATGAGTTTGAAAAAAATTTTTTTAAACTCATGAATAACTCAGTCTTCGGCAAGACCATGGAGAACGTAAGGAAGCATAAAGATGTTAGGTTAGTAACAAAGTGGGAGGGTAGATGGGGTGCAAAAGCCCTTATTGCCAAACCAAACTTTCATAGCTGCACTATCTTTGGTGAAGACATGGTGATAATTGAGATGAATAAAACCAAAATTACTTTCAATAAACCAATATATATTGGATTCACAGTTCTCGACCTATCAAAGATAATGATTTATGACTTTCATTACAATTACATGAAGTACACCTTCAATGACAAGGCGAAATTACTCTACACTGACACAGACAGCTTGATTTACCACACTACAGTTCCAAACTTTTATGAATATATTAAAAGTGATTCGGCCAAATTTGACACCTCAGACTATCCACCAAATAATATCCATGATATTAAATTATTGAACAAAAAAGTCTTGGGGCTCATGAAAGACGAATGTAGTGGAAAAATTGTAACAGAATTTGTCGGGCTAAGATCAAAATTGTATGCCTATAAAGTTTTGGGGAATGACGAGGGAAACAAGAGAGCTAAAGGTATTAAAGGGTCCACATTAAGGACAATAACGTTTGACGACTACAAGCGAACTTTGTTACATTACGAAACTCTTATTCGACCTCAACGGTTGATTCGAAGCCGAAAACATGAAGTTCACTCGATTGAACAAAACAAGATTGCTCTCAGCTGGCGAGATGATAAGAGGATGCTGCTTCCTCGTACAACCGACACACTTCCATGGGGTTATAAAAGCTCAATCGCAGGAGGCAATGGTTGTGGATAAAGATTAATATTCATTTTCAATAAATGAATTCCAATTCTCAAAGAAGAGTTGGGAAAAAAAATATGTACAGCGATTTCCGAAACATGTGTAAATGTTCATTTTGTGATAAATGAATTTAATTCTCAAAGGAGAGTTGAAATTATGTACAGCGATTCTAAGAAAACTTGTGTAAATGTTCATTTTTTCCAATGAATGAATTTAAATCTCAAAGGAGAATTCAAATTATGTACAACGATTATTAAAACTTGTACATAAGTATTAACGAAAGACATCCTAATTCATATACATATGAGTAGAAACAAGCGAGGCGATGAGCGATATATGAGTGGAGGAGTGAGAGAGATAGAAATTAGTATATGTACTGCATACAAACTTCGATGTAGTAGATATAGTCTACAGTGATTTGGAATGAATCATCTTTATAGCATAAATAATGTAAATTGTATATACATGTAAATTGAAAAAATGTACACCTGTTTTTGTCTAAAATACAAGTTGAATCTGAAAAATTGATGTTTTTTATTGATTACAACCTGAAAATCATATATTTTCAAGCAAAAACTTTCTTCTAATTGGAAAAAAATTCGATGCTGATGTAGCTGTTGGATGCAACATGATCCGTCAGGCGAGTACCAAT
>CAKNXH010086025.1:0-12716 GCA_932178445.1 Andricus quercusramuli | reverse complement strand
CTAATAACGAGCCCAAATATTTTACGAGATAGCTCAAACGGAAGCTTAAAGCTCAATCTATAATCCATTCTAAAAGAACATAATGGGTTACTGCACTCTATTAAGGAGAAAAAAAATAATATAAATTCAATTACCAATGACATGCAAAAAACACTTTTTGAAATTATTTTTGGGTTGAAAAAAATGGTTATAAAAAAATGTGAAAAAAATGGTTGGAAAACCATTTTGTGAATAAAATTTTGTCGAAAAAAATGTTGAAAAGAAACATTTGTTACAACATTTTTTTGAAAAAAAATCATATAAAAAAAATGTTGCCACTCATGCTATTTTGACCGGGGGGTGGGCGGCTACGCAAAAATAAAAACAAAACTTCAATCATCAAAAGATTTGTTGGAGTTAAATCTTTTATTTCAAGAAGATACCAACACCAGTGTTTAAAGTTACCTATGCCAGTGTCTGAAGTACCTCATCTCGAAAGTGTGCATGCGCAGCTTTTTCACCAGTGCCTACAGTAAGCCATCTTCTAACTGCGCATGCGCGGAAATTGTTCGCACACAGTCTGCTCAAATGAGGTCCTTGAGGCACAATTTAGAAGCATGAAAACGTTCCGGTACCGGAATCATGCGATTTCTGTTTCGATCCCTCTGGAATCGAACCGAATAGCCTATCACAAAACCACCGAACGCGTCCTCGAGTTGCGGATATTAGGTCCCTGTACCAAGGGTTTCTGCTGCATATGGTTACAATAATTAATAAGCACTCACGAAAAATTGTCCAAGAGTGATCCCGAAGGAATTAACCCCCATGCGGAGGCGTAACAACCATGCCGAAAGCTGCATGGCACCTGGGTGAGGTATCTCGAGGGATGAACCCTTTCCCTAGCAACTCATGGGAACAACAATGATAACACCGAACATAGTTGTAGTAAGTGCGGTTCAACAAAATCGAATGCGCAGGGCTCCCGACAATGGGTCCGACAACAATGCCGACTAACCTCGAGTTAGAGAGGCAATCAAGACGGAGTCAATGCGATGGACCAGCGGAATCTCGGTACTATGGGATGGACGGATCGACTAAATGACGCCCTGCTAGAGTGCTACGATACCAGTATGGCCCCTGAACGAGTAGGTTACATGGCACGACTGCAGGTTCCGTGGTGCGAGAAAGACCCAAAGCTCTCGCACTTTTCGCGTCAACGTCTGCGAAACCATGCCGAACAACTCCTAAACTAGCTGTGAATTCGATCTCGAGTGTTTCCACTTTGTTTGTATTTATAATTATATGGTGCTCATTTCACGAGCACTTTGCTTCCCGATAGCAAATGTATTTGCTTCCTCATAGAGGAAGCATTAGTTATTTTTTTCAATAATAGGCAAACCGAAGTCTTCATTTTGCTCAATTTAAAAATAGAAATTTACCAAAAATGAAAAATTACAGAATAATACAAAAATGTTTTAAGTAACAAGACAAATCAGACAAATCAAATCTTGGGTTCGAAATAATAATTTTTTGAGCTGGAAAAGGGAAAGGAAAAGTTCTGTCGCACCCTATCCCTTTCCCAGCTTTACGATTTCTTCACAAAACTTGTCATAATATTACTCTATTTGAAAATTTATGATCAAAAAGTCTTTTCTATTCATGCATCAACTTTAAATTATGTCGATGAAAAAAGTTTTTCTGTTTGAACCTGATGATTCAGATATTATAAATGAGCAGAAATTCCCTAATCTTCAATAAAGTGTATTATTATTATTATAGATCAATCAATTTGCCTTGAATCAAGAGATTTTTTCCGTTCTTGCATCAATTTTGAATTATGTTACTGAAAAGAAGTTTTACTATGAAAAACCGTGTTTTCAAGTATTATGCATTTTCACAATTTCCATAGTCTTCAATAAAATGTCTTAATATTATAGGTCAGTCGATTGATCTCGAATCAACACATATTTTCTGTTCTTGCATCAACTTTGAATTATGTTAATGAAAACAGTTTTACTATAAAAAAACGATTTTCAAAATATATAAATTACCATAACTTCCCTACTCTTTAATAAAATGCATTATTATAGGTCAATCGATTCGTTTCGAACCAAGGAATCTTTTATATTCTTGCATCAACTCTGAATTATGCTAAAGAAAAAAGTTTTACTATAAAAAACCGATTTTCAAAATATATAAATTACCATAACTTCCCTACTCTTCAATAAAATGTATTAATATTATAGGTCAATCCATTCGTCCCGAACCAAGGCATCTTTTATATTCTTGCGTCAACTTTGAATTATGCGAATGAAGAAAGTTTTGCTATAAAAAACCGATTTTTAAAATATTATTGAGTGCTAGAAAAAAAATGCATTAAATATTTTTTGAAATCCTTTTGTCAGTTTGAAGATATTAGTGAGGAAAATAAGCTCTCCAAATTTCATCAATTTATCTGCAACCGTTTTCTAGTTATCGTGTTCACAAAAAAGCGTGACATCCACACATCCACACATCCATACATCCACACATCCACACATCCACACACACACACATCCGGACAATTGCTTAGAACATTGTATTAGACATTTTTAAATTAGGGAGGGTTCAATTAAATGAATTTAAAAAATTTGAAAAATGTCACCATTACAAAGCTTCCTCTATGAGGAAGCAAAAGAGGCTATGTAAGCGGAACGCCTACTCTACCGCAGCCAGAACAAGCCGGCAATAGAGAAAGAGATGCGACACTCAGACTGACCGCGAATAGGCATCCAATAGACGAAGAACGATGCTTCAGGACTCAGAGAAACATCAACATACAGGTTTCTCCCAAGTTCAAAGATCTGACTGAACTGGATGATGAGCTTCGTGGACATTTTTCCGAAGAATCCGGTATCTGGAATATCAATTGTAGTGTGTACAATGCAGCGAGAACTTTGGCAGATGCAAACCGTAAAACAAAACCAACGGTTGATCATAAGACCAAAAGACGAATACATCAACTCAGCACAAAAATAGGCTGGGCAAGACAGTACGCGTCCCGCATTCAGTGTGTGATTGACTACGTAACATCTGGCAGGACTTTCACTGCCAAGGTTCGAAAGTTCGCGCGCGAACTGCAGATCCGGCATCACACAATCAACAAGTCAAAGCTACTGACCATCAGGCAGCATATTGTTGACAGAATACGAATACTATCTAACGCTAGAAGAAGTCTAGAGCGGAGAAAGAGGTGGGTCAGAGAAAATTCAAAGTTTTTGTCTGAACCATCTCGAATCTTCCAAGACCCTCCAGTTACTGTCAAAAATCCGCCTAAACCAGAGGAAGTCGAATCATTTTGGAGAGAAGTCTACGAGGTCCAACATCCACTTCAAGAAGACTCAAAGAACATAAATAGCTTCAAGGAGCTGTGCAATGCCCTCATAACAGCTGAGGAGGAATGCCCACTCATCAATACCGAGGAGGTGAGAAACATTTTAAGAGGCATGAAGAACTATTCCGCTCCGGTTCCAGATGGTATCAAGACCTTCTGGTAGAAGAAGTTTCCTTCAACCCACCAGCATCTGGCCCGAATTTTCATCTTATATCTAAAGTCGGAAGAGCCTATTCCGGAGTGGTGGGTGAAAGGGCGCATAGTGCTCTTGCCGAAGATGGGCAACTCAGCTGACCCTAAGAATTACAGGCCAATAACTTGTCTGAACACACTGTGTAAGATCTTTCGAGCTATCCTAAATGATAGGATTGTTCGGACAATCAGACCTGTGTGGCGAGAGATGTATGAACAACGCGGCTTAAAGAAAGGCGTAGCAAGATGTCGGGAGATCCTGCTCATCGATAGATGTGTTTGTAAAGACGCATCATCCTATCAGCGATTCCTATCAATGACCTGGATTGATTATCAGAAAGCTTTCGATTCATCCTCCCATATACTTATCATCTGTCTGTTGGAAAGCTTAAATGTTCATCCACACATTGTGAGGTGCATAGATATTAATGCCGCTTTGGAAAACTAGATTTACTATCTCATCTGGAAAACATCGTGTGATCACTAACAGTGTCACCTTTCAGAGAGGTGTGTTTCTGGGCGACACCATGAGCCTTCTTCTCTTTTGCCTCACATTATTGCCACTGTCTCTCGCACTTCGCCATTCCTAAGGGTACCTCTGTAGCAAACCTGGAGATCGAAAGCATAAGGTTACTCATGTATTTTACATGGATGATCTCAAGATCTATGCTAGAAATCAAGAGAAACTACATCTAGCTCTAGACATTGTCAAAGAGTACATTCAAGAGATTGGAATGGAGTTCGGATTAGAGAAATGCGCCAAGGTTAATTTGAAGAAAGGAAAACTTAATGGCATCCCCGAAGACCCTGAGCTCGTCGACAGAAGCGCTATATGACACCTTAGCGCTAGAGAGACCTATAAATGCCTGGTCGTGCCACAGAGCCGCATTCAGGACGTGACATCTATGAAGTATAGTCTCTGAAGCAGATACAAACGTCTCATCCGACAGATTTGGTCTTCCGAACTGTCGGCTAAGAACAAAGTATCTGCAACGAACATGCTTTCCATCCCGGTAGTACTCCATTCATTTGGAGTGGTTCCATGGACGAAGGACGAGCTCAGATCCCTTGATATCGGGATGCGTAAGGTTTTGCACATGAAAAAAACATGCACTTTAAGTCTTCTGTTCCGCGACTTTACGTCTCATGCTGCATAGGTGGTCGCGGAATACTGAATCTTGAATGTCTTCACAACAGGATTATTCTGGGAACAGCACATATAGTTGCAAATGGACAAGACCCTCTTCTTAAAATGGTCAGGAAACATGAAGAAGCGGGCAAAGCGGCGTTTCTGTACAAAGCAGCGGAGGTAGCTGCTGAGACACTCGGCCTTGACTTAAATACCAGGGGTGAGCAGAATGCATAAAATCTTATCCATCTTGAATACTTACTCCTGAAGGCCCGGATTAAGAAAGCACAGGATAAAAACTTCCGCGAACAGCTCCTCGACAAGAGGATGCACGGCATCTTCCACAGAAATGTGGAGGATCAGTCGATGTCGTATGAGCTAACGTATGCTTTCCTTAAATCATCCGGATTGAAGCCGGACACGGAGGGTTTTATTTTGGCATGTCAAGACGGTGTCATTTCCACTCTAGCATACCGTCGCCACATTTTGAGCCAAGATATTCCCGATGCACTGAGAGTGCTTTATTACCATCTCTGTCACTCTTAAGGAATTAGTCCAAATACCGCTCCGCTAAACGCTCCTACGGAAATAGAGTCAATTTTCCGAAAATGAGAAGTACCATATATACTGGAACTTCATATTCTCGACAATTGTTTCTGTTGCGCACTCGAGGTCTGACATAGTTCTGCTTGACTTAGAGAAACGAACCATGTTCGTTATCGAATTTTCGGCAACAGCTAACAAAAACGTCACAGCCAAGGAGAAAGAAAAGAAAGAGAGGTATAAAGATCTTATAAGGGAGTTGCGACGGTTATACCAAAATATTCTGTTAAGCTAATCGTCTTAATCATTGGCGCTCTTGGAGGTGCCAAAGTTTCACTGGTTAATGGCCTGAAAAGCATCCCTGTGTGTCAACAAAATGCTAAGACACTTGCGGGGAAAATGCAGGAGGCGGTCGTCCTTAGGTCACTCCGTGTCCTCAGAGTGCACGAGACTTTTGCCGGATCATCGTATTGAATTCGTCGCCGACTGTAACCACCTATCCCACAGTCGTGAGAGGTGGTCACAGCTGAAATTCTACCGCGATTTCGCTGGGAGGGGGTGCAATTTTTCAGATTAGCACCCGCTCCCGGCGAAATCCTTCGGTTGTCCTTATGACAAACTTTCAACTATATATATATATGGTCAGGAACCATGAGATGATTGGCGAAGGAGCGTCCCTTTACAAAGCCGCGGTGCAAGCAGCCGATACCCTTGGCCTGAATTTTAACATCAGAAGTGAAGAAAGTGTATAACTCCATCTAGATGCTTCACGTCTGGAAGCCGAAGTAAAGAAAGAAGAGGTTGGAAAATTTCACCAACAGCTACTCGACAAGCATATGCACGGAAACTTTCACAGAAATGTTGAAAAACAGTCCTTGTCGAAGGAGCAAACTTTTGCTTTCCTCAAATCATCAGGACTCAACTCAGGTACAGAGGGTTTTATTTTCATATGCTAGGACAGTGTCATTTCCACCTTAGCATACCGTCACCGCATTTTATGTCAAGAAGTTCCCAGTGATAGGTGCAGAGCGTGTTATGCATACGCTGAGTACCTAGAACACAAACTATCGGGGTGTCCCACCCACGCAGGAACGACGTATATCTATAGACATAATGCGGCCCTAAGAGTGCTTTATTACCATCCTTGTCGCTCTCATGGTGTTGGTCGCGACCCTGCCCTGCCGAACGCACAAGGATATAGAGTCAATTGTCCGAAACGACTTCGAGAAACGAACTATTTTCGTGATCAAATTTTCGGCTCCGTCCGAATACAACATCACTGCAAAGAAGAAAGAAAAAGGGGAGAAATATCAAGACCTTAAAAGAGAGCTGCAACGACTGTACCCAAAATATTCGGTGCGAGTAATTGTCCTTGTGATAGGTGCTCTCGGAGGTGCGAAACTATCCCGAGTTCGTAACCTTGAAGCCATACCCACGTGTCAAAAATATGCGAAGGCACTTGTTAGATGGATGCAGAAAGTTGTCATCCTTAGGTCAATTCGTGTCCTGAAGACATACTGGGGTTTCGCCAGCCTGTCATTGTTATGACATCATGCGCTGTGACCACCCATCTTACGGTTGTGAGACGTGGCCATAGGTGTGATTTACCGCGGTTCTACTGGGGGCTCTTGACATTTTTTAGATTGCAGTTGAACAGTTTGCACTGTTTTTCCTGTTGCATGACGTATGTATGTTATTATGTGTACTGGAACTTGTACGCCTTCACAAAAAATTGTGTATAAAAAGAAGTGTGACGTGACGTCGAGGAAGAAGGGGGTCTGAGGTTTGTGACGATGTGTGACGTGGGTTGGGGGTCAAGAATAGCTCAAAATCCCGTGAGTATTTTGTGCACGACCCCCATCTTGTCATTCTCATGCCTTAAAATATAGTTTTATATCTCGCATACTGTTTCATTGCAAAAACTAAACGTGGAACCGTCTAAAATTGGTTGCTTCTGGTATGTGTAGACTGTAGATAATAGTTTGTTATATTCAATAAACACGCTTTATTTACATTAAAACATTCCTGTAATTAGATTTATATCTGAACCGATTTGTGATTTGATTATTCTTTTAAAAGTAAAATGGTTTTGTGTAATGTAATTTCAAGAAGTACATTTTCTAATTATAAAGGATCATCTAATCATGAAAAAAATACTTTCAGGGAACTCCAGTCAAATTCTTCTTCCAGAAACAACTCGCTATCATTCACATGTTCCGATTTTTGCAGTAAAATGTATAATTACAGATCCAAATCTATCTTTCAAATACGGCATCTAAAATTAGAATTGTTGAAAATATATATGTGTATGAGAAAAAATCTATTTAAAAAATGTTAGGACCCATTAATTTCTTTCAGGAAGTGTCATCGGTTAAGCTTTAAGCTTTAAGCTCTTTTTTGAGAAATCCCTTGAAATATTTCGCCTTGTCAATAGTGTTTAACCCTATAGAAATGATATGACTGACCTATCGTCACAAAATTAGTGTCAAGTCCGGCGCGGCATCAGCACTCTACAATAGTGCCGAGTCGAGCGCTCAAGTGAAAATATTCAAACCTTGATATCTCGGAAACTAAGACCCATTGTATCAAAAGAAAAAATATTCACCTTATGAATTTTCAAGTACTTTCTCCCTGAATAGCTCCAGTCAAATCGACAACTTGCATTCCGCTACGTCTCCTTGTTAGTGGTTTTGATTACTATATTTTTTAATATTCAAATTACTGAATCACTATATCTTTCTCACTGGAGCAGGTAAACCGCGGAGAGTCAAGGCTAAGGATGGTGACACGCTGGTTCTCAATGGACAGTGGACTATCAATCCGTCTTATGGGTTCGTCGATCATTATAGAGGAATATTTCCGAAGTTTTCCCCAACAGGATCGAATTATTACTCCGATTAAGTTACAGAATGAAAGCATTTTTTATTGCAATATTGAAAACGTGGATACAAATATGGATCGGCATTTCTTGTGAAGGCTTTATTGAGGCTCAAATGAGGGCCCCTTGCATTAATTTTATTTGAAGGCCCCCAATTATTTCGCGTAACCAAACTCGTAGGTTCTGTAACAATTAGCCTAATGCGGGCCCTCACGACAAAAAGGAAAACCAATCTAGGTCTTAAAAATAGCTCATCAACATTTCTATATGTGAGTCAGTAGGCTCATAAGCACTTCCTCGTCCAGCGGGTGATTTAAAAATTAAAATAAATCAAACTAACATAATTTCTTTGGTTCAATCGAATACAATTCGCTTTTCATTAGTCGTCATTACTACTCCTATGTAGTTCATATTCGCGCCGAAATATCACGTCATGTTCACGATCGTCGCCATATTTAAGTTTTGGAACAGTCGGTCAAATTGGTTATTATTCGAATATACAATGTATTTTTCCTTTTAAACGTCCTTTCAGTAGTTGGCTCTACTACTTTATTACACGGAGGAAAATGGAAGGGAAAAATTGGGTCTTCAGTGCTGGTAGTCGAGGTATTCATTACTGAACTGGCGTTGTAAACAAAATTCGAGATTGAAAATCGGTTACTGATTCAAGTGCAATCGCGGTATTAACTCCTTTAGGCAACTAAAGAGATAACAATTTGTCGACGGTCTGACTCTCTTAACGCATTGTACGGAGTCCAGTCCAGAAAAGGAATCGTTCCTATACTCGTAACAGTAACGAATGATCGGCCAAAAAGAATTCACAAGGACACAGAGCGGCGGCTGTTGACGGGTCGATATAGTCTCTCTTCACTTTATAAACTTACATTTATTTATATATTATACATACATATATTCAATAAGTTTTAACCATTAAATTATGAGAATTGAACCCGGGTTTCCAAGCCAGTAATCAGCTTCTCTCTGCAATCTGGTATTCTGGATACTAAAGTAAGAGGCACTAAACGTCCTTATGGTATCATGCAAGCAAGCTTCGGTTCAATGCTGTACGAACGTTATTGAGTGCGGTGCATCTAGGAATGGTTACTGGACTGCTGCAAACTCAGTGAGTTCCCAATAGAACACTGTAAACTATACTTCGATTAAGACTTCGTCCTTCCAACAACTGAGACACGATATATAGATTTCCATTATTGATTCTAGAAAGTATAATAATTTATGCTTTCTACTCTTTTTTGAAGAAAGCACTTTTTAGGAGAGACTAGTTTTTCTTTTGTGCAAAGGTTCAAGCACTTGAATTGTAGGTGGTAACGTAGGAAGTATATATAATAACTTTAAAGAATTGAAAGATAAGGTTCTATGCAGGAGAGATACAAATTTTTAATGATTAGTGTGTAGTTTTACAATCCTTCCCGTGTCTCGTGCATCTATTCCTAAAATTTGGTAATCATTAAACAATTTGTGTAGTGTGCACTGAATATGGAACTCTACAATCTCATTTTTCTCCGTGTAGTTATCCCAACTAACCGTTATTTCCGTTTTTTATTGAAAACTTTAAATGTGAATCAACAAGGAAGTATTATCAAAAATAGAATTAATTACCTAACTTCGGACATTGTCCAGAACTTTGGACCTCTGTTATTTCAGCTTAAACAAAACCCAATAATATAAAGGTAATACAAACTTCAAAGTTCAAAGTCAGAAATAAGGTAAAACCCAATTTTTTCCAAAAATAAGTATAAATCCAAGAAAAATAGGTGTCTGAAGTTAGGGCATTCCACGGATCCAAATGTAAAAGTGACAATTTAAAGTGTCGTGTTATTATAGTAAAATATATTGAACTGTTTGTAATTATCAAAATGTAAAACTCCTCCCGGAGGTTTTTTTTCGACGTCGTTTTTCCCGGCCGGGATGGGCTGAAGCATTGCCATGCCGAAAATCGGTAATGTGGATGCACAGGCAAATGCGGGAGTTTATTCGACAATTTCTTCAATAAAATTTAATTAACTAGACTCAAATGACTAATTAATGTCGACCTTCACACTTTGCTCATCTATATGTTGATATCTCTTCAATATGGTTTTGGATAGAGAGAAAAGTCTGCTGAGATTTCAGGGAATTTGATTAAATATTAGAAGAAAAGTCAATTGATTTTTAAAAACAGCGTCACTGGGAAAAGTCTTTTAATGTTCATGAAAGAGTATTTCGAAAACCAAGTGGTCCTTTCTGATAAATAATAAACCTTTGTCTAGAGTTTAAGAGACTGTCAAATAATTCGTAAGAAAAGAAATTCAAGCAACCGGTTGGTAAATTATATTGAAAAGACTATCAGACTTATTTGATGGTGAACGATATTTTATGTGTTTATTATGTGTTTATAATTAGTTATTCGATCACATTAAATTAAACTTCATATTATATTGCATAATACGATATTCAACGAGATCATTTTGAAAGTCTTTGACAGGTCTTTGATTCCAATTAAAATTTTAGAGCTTAAGTGCTAATAATTATGAATATTGTTCAATTGTAAAGATTACCAGTCAAATCGGAACAGAATTGGAAGTGCTCATCGAAATCATTTGCCCTAAAATATTAATGTTTAAGAATTAATTAAAATGAATTTAAAATCCACTACAACGTCCAACATTAAAACTTGGTCGTTAGATTCTTGGTCTTTTTAATTTCCAAGAATTTCTTAGCTGAATTATGAAACCATCTTCTTGCTTATTATCCTTTTTCATTCAATATAAATGATATATGTGATTCTTAAATGATAATAAAAATATCGTTAATATTATTTCACGATATAGATAATAGAAAATGAATACATGACTGCATAAAACAAGGGTACAAGTCTTAACATATGTTTCAATTTAAACTCTTCGAGGTAGAAATAGAAATGTCGTAGTGGGGAGAGACCCTTGCTCAACGCAGGTGGAAAGTTACAGAAATAAGGAATTTCACGAGATGCGGAATCGCACTAGTGTGGTTGTTGAGGGTTAAACAATTAACATAATTAAAAATCTTGATGAACCTAGAGCAGAAAAAGTCGATGATATTTAGAAATATTGCTTTCTGATTGTTCGAACAAAGTTAAGAAAAATAAAAAATTTTTACAATCTTAAAATCATAATGGATCAATATAGATCAACATATTAATTAGTTATGCATATTTAGAATCCTCATGCACTGATTTTCAACAGAGATCAACAGATTTATGATTTTCCAAATTTTGTTTGGTTGTATACTTTCCTTATTTTCCATAGAAAATTGCATCACCTTGAACAAGTATGAATCGAGTCCCTAAAGATTACGCAAAAGATACTTTATTGTCTCCCTGAATAAAAACTGTGTAAACTTGACTAATTACTGGCAAAATTTTACATATTTCATTGCCGAAAAATGGGTCACAAAACTATAAAATTTCAGCTCCGAAAGTCAGGCCATCAATCTCTGAAGCGATCAATCCAGGTGAAGAACCTCACAAAGTCATTATGTAAAGATCCCCATCTGTCCCATTAGTATCCAAGATCCTTTGTTTCAGGCTACTTGTCCTAATACTTTCCTGTCTTGACACACTTCTCTCGCTTCCTTCACGTCCATTTATTCTCTCATGCAAGCTCTTGTGTTTCTATGGCTTCTTATGTCTCTTCGAAGTAGGGTCTCATTCACACATTCTAAACATTCTTGCGGTAGTCTGCCTCTAAGCATGCTGCTGTTTACTTTACCTTGATACACTTGTTTCGTCAGTCGATCATCTTTCATTCCCTCAACATACCAAAACCATCTTAACTAATTTCTTTCACACATATTAACGACTGTCTCCTCTACACCACATTCTTTCATGATTATCGCACCACTCACTTTTTTCATTAGTGTTTAACAGCACAACATGCGTAGGAATTTCATGCCAATCGCGTTAATTTTACTCTTATCCTTCTCTTGGTAGGTCCAGGTCTCGCTACCGTACGATACAATCTGTATGAATATAGAATTATACATTGCCCTTTGAGCCTTAACTGATCATATATTTTTACTTCTGATAGTGGATCCTGTTCTACCGATAATCTTCTTACTCTTGTTTATACGCCTATCTAACTCTGCATGTATCTTTCCGTCGTTAGTCAATACGCCACCAAGCTATACGTACTTATTCAACTTGTTCTATTCCCTCATGGCTTAGTATAATGTTGCATTTGTTTTCTCACCCTTTCCTTCAAACGCCCTGATTTTTGTTTTATTTACGTTAATTTTGAGGCCCATGTTCTTCATGCTTGTATTAAGTTTATTCAGGACTCTTTGCAGGTGCTCGATTGATTCTGCCATAACAATATTGTCATCTGCGAAAGCTAACCCACGTACCGTCACAGCTTCGAGATCTACTCCTTCTTCGTCGAAAAGGGCCATTCTTAGACCCTTGTCCATAAATATAATGAATAGTCATAAGAACATAACGCATCCTTACCTAACACTTTGCATAATACCGAACCAGTCACTCTTTTTCCCATTAACACTAGTGTTGCCGCGATACGATACGATACAATAATCAAGGTCATTATCGTATCGTATCGTCTTATCGTCACGATAAAAATTTACATTAT
>CAKNXH010086024.1:15748-37256 GCA_932178445.1 Andricus quercusramuli | reverse complement strand
ATTATCGTATCGTATCGTCTTATCGTCACGATAAAAATTTACATTATCGTATCGATTATCGCAATTATCGTATCGTATCGTATCGCAATTATCGTCTATCGCGGCATCACTAATTAACACTTACACTCGCTTTGCTACCAGCATATATTGTTTTTATTGCTTGTAGAAGCCATCCATTGACGGTGTACTATGTCAGAACTTCCAAAACTTTACTTCTATCCACTTTGTCAAACGCTTTTTCTCGACCTACAAATGCACAGCAAAGTCTTAAGCTAAATATTTAATCCGCACATCATCTTCCTAGCATGAATTCACTTTGGGCTTCCCATATCTTTTCTTCTGTTGTTCCATTACACTACGAGGAGGTATTTTTAAAAATATTTTACCTACGGTACTTAATGAGATGATACCTCTATAATTATTGCAATTATCATCCTTTCCTTTGTATATTGGTACAATAATCGCTTTTTTCCAGTTTTCTGGAACTTTACACACCTCGAGACATAAATTTATCAATTCGCACAAACTGTTAGGTATGTAATCGCCACCGAATCAGATATTTCAGCGTTAATGCTGTTTACACCAAGAGCCTTACCATTTTTTAAGTTCTTAATTATATCCCTAACCTCAGAGGCACAGACTTGATCTGGTTAATTAATTATTATCAATAGTAAAATTTTTGTTCTGAAAGTTGGGTGATTTTTGATGATTTTTTCGATTCTTAGGGGTAGAAATGGTGTGTGTGTTCGGAAGAGGTAGGCGTGCAGTACCTTCTGGATTTAATTTTAGTACCAAATAATTCTATAGTCAACAGTAACATTTTAGGTCTAGATGTTATGTCATTTTTTTATGATTTTTTCTATTCTTAGGCATTAAATTGGGATGTGTCCCGGAAGTTCTAGGTGGATTAAACTTTTTTGGGTATCTTTGGTCATTGAATAGAGTCATTTAGAACTTTGAGATTTGCGGTCTCGCACACAAAAATGTTGTTTTAAATTCATTTTTTGTAAACTTTGCAAACTTTAGCGAGGTGAATAAGTATGAAATTGAGTGCCTAAAGAAAACTATTCTAATTGTAAATCTTCTTTCCTTAGCAAAGGATACTTTAAAGTCTTTCTAAATTATAGTAAAATTTAAATAATTGCTAGTCAAATTATTTGATTAATTAATGAATAAGTTATTTGTTCACTGATAATTAATTAATAATTAATTCTTTTTATACTGCGTGGGGGAAATGTTGTGCTCATCAAAACTAATAATTTTGATTTTCAATTCTATTGTTAAGTACAGTAATTGGTCAAGAGTTACTTTGAGGACTGACGCTAAATGCAAATGTTCTAAATTCAAGTTGCCGCCCGTAAATTTATAATTTTAATATTTTTTGGACATATCAATGTAATATTAACTTTACTGTAATTATAATTAAAATTAAAATAATGCATTTATTTGAAATGATAATTAAAAATTTAATAATTCTATTTCAATTCCTAAGCCGAGAATGCTTAAAAGCTTCGACTTCTCGGGAAAAGGGGGAGGGGGGTCGGGGATATATGAAAAATAAAAATAAAATTATTTTTTCTTAAAAGCAATAACAAGTTTAAATTAATAAACAAACACACTACAGAACAATTGCATCTTGTCTAATACAATAACAAAACAAAGACAAATATATCCCTTTAGAAATTCATTTTCCGGAATCTTTAAACAAGCTTTTCAAATAGAGGGAAGACAACTTACAGAATTTTGTCGAGACTTGACCCTTAGGTTCATATTCATGCAGTGCGACATTATCGAGTTTACGGCCATGACCTCTCTGTAAAATTCTCAGTGTCGGCTTACTCTTACTGTAAATTGGTGAACATGCTAGTTTCCATTTGGATCTCAGACCAGGAGGGTCCTTTTCTTATCACATAGTGAAAATTATTCTATTTTTTTAATTTTTAATCTGTTTTTAAGAAAAATATTAGGATAAAAAAGTGTTTTAATTTGTTTTAATTCGCGCAGTTGTAATAAGAATATACAAGGATAGAAATATTGGATGACTAGGAGAAGGAAGAAAATTGCTGAGGATAATCAAATCCAAATTCTATGAATTATATTAAGTTTCAACCCCTATCCGCGGTATTATATTCGTATTCGCAAATAAATCTTTTAAACAAATTTTCGAAAAATATACATTATAATGAATTCAGATGAATCAAAATGTATAAGGTAGGACTGACTCATATAGCCTTACTGACGAGTCCAGTGAGTCAGTCCGGGACGAAACATAAAACATCTAATTTTTATTTTATTTAAAAATATGAATAGTTTAAAAATTATTTGCAGAACACAAAAAATAAATATTATCACCCTAATACCAATAAAAAAAATCTTCTTTACACTTATAATACTTGGGTCAATTAAAAACAATATCTTTCGTAAAAACAGCAAAGATGTCATCTAACTAGAAAAAGTAATCTTGCTTAAAGTGTGCAAGCGTAGCACCTAGAAGAAGTCTTTTTATAACTACTTTTCATCGCGGTTTTGGAATTGGTCACTTCCCGCACGCTATACATTACATGCCTCGAAAAGCGAACACTCCGTGCATGCTTTACAAAAAATATATTGCTCAAAAGGACGGTGAATAAATAAAATCGTGTGTCAAAGACTAATAAATAAAAAGTTCTAAAAGATATGTTTACTGATGATTTTTATTCATAAAAATTATTATAAAAATGAAGCAAGAGAGTTCATGAACAAAAAACAATGTTAACAATGGTATGCGATGAATATTAAAAAATTCATGAAATAAAACAGTTTTTCAAATGCCGAAAAAAGTAAACAGAAACAATACAATCAGCACCGCGTTGTATCTCGATCGAACACTAAATCGATTTAAAAGGACTTCTGGCGCCATATTCAAAATAGAAAAAGCCTGGAAACATATGTAGGAGTAATAATTCTTAATAAGTTATAATATATTATTTAAAAACATAACAAATAAATATTATCTTACAAAAATATAAGAAAAAAAAAGAAGGAAAAATATATTCAACGCAAAATACTGACTGATAAAATAGATAAATATAACTTTCCGCATTTTCTTCTAATTTCGAGTTGATCTTATAACATTCCCTTCACACCACCCACAAAGAAGAAATAATTTACATATGGCTAAAGAAGATTTGGTGAAGATTTTCCAAATTTTTAATGAGCAAAAATAAGCATTTTCCACAAAATGCAATGTTATTGTGCTTATGATTTTTTCAGAGGAACCTAAGGCTATATAATGTACACCTAACACCCCATCCAACTCACCCACGTATTAGAAATCAATTCTAGTAAGCTGGAAAGACTTGGTAAATAGATTGCTGTATTACTCTTTGACGAAAAAATAACATTTTTAGAAAAAGTCGAAGTCGTTGTTTCTATGATTTTTTGATGTGATCCTCAGTCAATAGATTGTTATCCAAACACCCATACAAACCCACTTTCGCATTAGAAATCAATTCTAGAAAGTTTTTGAGACAAGTTTTTTATTATTTCTTCCAAAGACATTCCGACTCTTATGGCTTCTTTCTGAACCTGAATTCGAGTTGGAATCCGAAGGCTCAAGTCGATCAGACTCCATAGTGGCCGCTGAGCACTATGAAAACGATTTGAAACTGGTCTTTTTTCACATGATTCTTGAGAACCAGTTTTCGAGACAAGTTATTATTATTTATTCCAAAGACATTCTGACTCTTGTGGCTTCTTTCTAAACCTGAATTCGAGTTGGAATCCAAAGGCTCAAGTCGATCAGACTTCATAGTGGCCGCTGAGCACTATGAGAACGATTTGAAACTGGTCTTTTTTCACATTATTCTTCAGAACCAGTTTTCGAGACCAGTTTTTTATTATTTATTCCAAAGACATTCTGACTCTTATGACTTCTTCCTAAACCTAAATTCGAATTGGAATCCGAAGGCTCAAGTCGATCAGACTCCATAGTGGTCGCTGAGCACTATGAGAACGATTTGAAACTGGACTTTTTTCACATTATTTTTCAGAACCAGTTTTTTATTTCTTATTCAAAATACATTCTGAAATTCTGATTCAGAATGTCTTTGGAATAAATAATAAAAAACTTGTCTCGAAAACTGGTTCTGAAGAATAATATGAAAAAAGACCAATTTTAAATCGTTCTCATAGTGCTCAGCGGCCACTATGAAGTCTGATCGACTTGAGCCTTTAGATTCCATCTCGAATTCAGGTTTAGAAAGAAGCCATAAGAGTCATAATGTCTTTGGAATAAATAATAAAAAACTTGTCTCAAAAACTTTCTAGAATTGATTTCTAATACGAGAGTGGGTTTGTATGGGTGTTCTGATTACAATCTATTGACCGAGGATTACATAAAAAAATCATAGAAACAACGACCTCGACTTTTTCAAAAAATGTTATTTTTTCGTCAAAGAATAATACAGCAATATATTTACGAAGTCTTTCCAGCTTACTAGAATTGATTTCTAATACGTGGGTGGGTTTGACGGAGTGTTAGGGGTACATTATATAGCCTAAAGTTTCTCTGAAAAAATCATCAATATAATAACTTTGCATTTTGTGGAAATAACTTTTTTTTGTTGCTAATTACAAGTTTGGAAAATCTTTACCAAATCTTTACAGGCATATATAATTGATTTCTTGTGGGTGGATGGACTTTTGGGGATGTTATGATACCAATCCAGAACCCAAGGACTAAGATCGGAAACTATTCACCGGGTCTTTCCAGCTTTCTAGAGTTGAGTTCTATTGCGTGGGTAGGTTTTATGGGGTGTTAGGTGTACATTATATAGCCTAAGGTTCCTCTGAAAAAATCATAAGCACAGTAACATTGCATTTTTTGGAAAATGCTTATTTTTGCTCATTACAAATTTGGAAAATCTTTACCAAATCTTCTTTAGCTATATGTAAATTATTTCTTCTGTGCGGGTGGTGTGAACAGAATGTTATAAAATCAACTGAGAATTAGAAGAAAATGTGGAAAGTTTCATTTATCTATTTTATCAGTCAGTATTTTGCGTTGAATATATTTTTCCTTCTTTTTTTTCTTAAATTTTCGTAAGATAATATTTATTTGTTTTACTTTTTAAATAATATATTATAACTTATTAAGAGATATTACTCCTACATATGTTTCAATGCTTTTTCTATTTCAATATGGCGCCAGAAGTCCTTTTAAATCGATTTAGTGATCGATCAGGATAACACGCGGCGCTGATTGTACTGTTTCTGTTTACTTTTTTTCGGCATTTAAAAACGGTTTTATTTCACTACGTTTTTAATATTTATCGCGAGTGTTGACGTTTCGGAGGGAGTTTCCCCCTCAAATAGGAATATGTGCTTCCTGTGGGGAAAAAAATTGCCCCCCGACATCCTTTCGATGCGCCAGCATTCGAAACCAATTTTTTGAGGTGAGTTTTGTAGGTTGGATTACCCCCTACATTTCCTTTCTGTTGCAGCTTAATTGCGGAACTAAAAAATCGAATCCAATACTAACCCCAGTTTTTTCGGTGAGCCCTCAAAATCCCTCAAAACGAGATAAGACGTCACTCTCCAAATATAAATTAGAGAAATTGCACTAATTAGTACTTCAATTTCTCTAAAGCAATTAAAGGAAAGTCGTTCAGTAACTATTAGTAGAAAACTACTATTAGATAGTGGAAAACTACTATTAGTTGCTTAATAAAAATATATGAATTTATTGAGGGCTGCATTTAATAATTGAAGCCGGTTATAGAAGTGGGAAACGTAACAAATAGAAAAGTTGAATACAAGAAACAGATTATGCATTATTTTAAACTTTATTTAAACTATCAAAAAGCAGCATTGTGAAACTTGTAAATAGACTAGGTCACCAACTCCACTAACATACCGCATTCGCAAGTTATTGCTTCATAACGGAAATAAGAATCAACTACACAATAAATCTATTTTACCTTGCTTCATTAACATTGACAATAATGCCTTTAATGTTTACTGACAGAAATTCCACAAAATTCTATAAATTATAATACCACACATCTGACAGATGTTGATCCGTTAAATTTCATTTCGCAAAAGGAAGAGAAGATCAGAAACAAACAGATACAGTTCAAGGATAATTTACTTATTTTTACAATTTTTCATCTTTTATATTTTAATTTTGACCTTCTCGGAGTAACACGAATTTTAATTTCTGAAAAAGCTTGAAATAGTTTCATAAAAAGCTGTAGAACGAAAAATTCTCAATAATAAAAATTCAGGAATTTTAAATTTAATAAAAAGAGGTCGTTGTTTCGTGCCAATCAGCCTCAGTTTCTGGGATGTCGAAGTTTGAATGTGTGACTGGCTCTGAAGAAAGAATAAATAAATTAAAAAGTACTGTGACGAGAAAAGTTTTCAAAAACCTAATCCAAGTTTCACATACATTTTTCAGCGATTCCTCACAGCATTTTTTCTCAAGTTATTTGACTAACCTTATACTTTAATGTGCAAGATACGTTATTAATAGATTGTCAACTTACATGACTCAAATATTTTCAAAAAGAAAAATAGCTCAAGTTTGCTTTTATTTGATAGGAATCCAGGCCGTAGTTACAAAAAAATTTCGGGAGGGTATTTCAAGGGGCACACTCACATACACTCAAGAAAGTATATATCTGTTATGTGCATGTTTCCAAAATTTTGGGGGGGGGGGCAACCCGGTTGACCCCCTCACCCCTAATTACGGTCTTGATAGCAATAAGAGTTGCGTTACGCAAAGATTTAATTTCTTAACTCTATCCCACTACCTAAATGTAGATAATGATTTTTGTTAATAACAGGATAATTGTATATATACAAATTGATCATATTCTAAACCTTGTCAGTTACACCTGAAGAAAATTTTTCAAAAATCGTTTATCTGTCTCCAGCAATATGAAGATTCTTATTTGTACTCTCATCACCACTTTTATGCTATTCCTCGATTCCGTTCGTAAGTAGAAACCAATATAAAAACAAATGGATTTTTGTAAATCATATATAATATATTCAATAAAACTACGCATCGCCCTTTGAAACAGTTGGAACATATGTTATCAATATGTTACGTATTTGTGTAATTAGGTATTTAACGAAAATAGTGTCTCATTGATTTTTTTTAAACTCATTTCTTGTAAATGATTTATGATCATTCGATACACTGTTAAAAATAATATTAAATTTAAAATACCAATGTAAATTAAAATTAACGACTCAAGCATATGAAATCGCAATTTAGGTACGCGTTGATTAAATTTCATATACATTCATGATCATCACTCAGATAATTCCATTTACACCAAATCAAAATAAGATTAGCAGTAATTTTCGATTCTTAATAATAAAACATGATACCTTCTTACAAATAATCAAGAATAAAACTGGATTTTAAGGCGGAAAGTTCAATTATGTAAATAAATGATAGATCTAACCTACTAAAATTTAGAGAAATGAAAGCACTTTGAGTTTTGAAGCACGCTGCTATACCGACCTGTATATTAGATTTAATATAAAATGTACAGCTATTCATACTTTAATGTATATTAAATTTCAACACCCGTGTATCCAAATGACTTCATATACATTTGTATTAAATTTAATACAGATTTTTCTAACAAAGTATACAGCCCAGTTATATCCAGACTTGTTACGTTCACTTCGTTCTGATAAAAAAAGTGTATTGAAATTTGTTCTATAGGAAAACTTGAAATATACGCGGAAAAAACGTCCACAAACTGTAGGGTACCTGCAGTCATTTGCACGAGGAGACGACATCGAAACCGAACTTCAGGTGTATTAAAAAAATACATCTTCTCCAGGGAATTTGGTTTTACAAATACTTTAATGTTGCTGCAGTCATGTCCTCGAGGACACGGCATCGAATCCGTGCACCTGGTGTATAAAGTACATCTTCGCCAGAGAAAATTAATCTCACGAGTACTTTAAGGTCCCTGATATTATTTCCTCAAGGGCAAGACATCGAATCCCTGCACCAGTTGTGTGAAATACATCTTCCTCGAGGAAGCTTGGTTTCTCGTCGGTTCTTTGAGGACACGACATCGAATCCCTGCACCAGGTATATAAAAAAATACATCTTCTCAGGGAAGTTTGGTCAGATGTATAAAATACATCTTCCTCAGAGTATTTTGATTGCACGAGTAATTTGAGGTGTCTGCAGTCATTTCAACAAGGACACAACATCCAATCCCTGGACCAGGTGTACAAAATACATCTTCCTCGAGGAAACTTTATTTTACAAGTGTTTTAGGGTACCTGAAGTAATTTTGTCGAGGATACGACATACAATCCGTGTACCAGGCGTATAAAATACATCTTTCTCGGGAAAGTTTAGTTTTACTAGTACTTTAAGGTTTCTGCAGTGATTAACTGGAGGACACGACATTCAATCCCTACACATTAGGGTTGTCCAAATTTTTCTACATTTTCATCAGAGAAGGTATTAGATTTGTGTAAAATTTGACCCCCTCCATTTTTGTCAAATGCTCACGTTTCGTCACCCCCTGAACCCGAAAAACAGTTTTTCATGAATGTGTCTGTCTGAATGGGTGTACGAATGTCTGTGAGCACGATAACTTCCGAAAGAGCTGAGAGATTAGATTGGCCCTTGGTACACTCTTTCGCTGCCTTCAAATGAAGGGCAAGTTCGTTAGCCAGCCATTTGGATGAGCATTCAAAAAGTGAGAGCATTTTCAAAATTGTTGAGAACAATTTTTTTTAGAATTTGAAAATTCTATGGACGGCTGTCCATAGTATTCAAAAAGACTAACAATTTATCCTAATCACTTTTTTCGATAAAAAAAATTCCCAGAGTTACAGCATTTACAATATTCAAAAAAAAAAGAGGAAAATTAAAATTTTAAGTCAGAGAACGCACGATATGAAAAAAGTCTAGAGAAGAAAAACGTTGCTTTTTGAACACCCTACAAGATTGTCATAATAACTTTTTGAATTTTCTTGAAAAATCGAAAATTCCACTTTGCGGTGAAACTATCAATAATAATTTTTTTATAGCACGCGTAGTTTTTGTCTTAATCGTAAAAAATAACATTAAAAATAAAAGAATAGAATTTTTTGAAAAACTGCACTACGTACGAAAAGAAATTAATAGAAAAAAAGTTGTTCAACCAAAAGGATCTACAAATTTGTTATTATTAATTTTTAGATAGAAAAAGTAGATTTTCTTTTATTCGTAAAATACAGGATAAAAAATAAAAAAAATTAACTATTGTAAAAACGACACAAGGGACAAAAATAATGAAAAGACAAAAGTTGTTCAATCAAAAAAATCTACAAATTTGTTATAAGCTCTTGCGGTTTTTTCTGAAATTGTTAACTTTTTGTTCACTTTTCACTTAGTGAGGTAATAATTAATGCAAGTTAATAAACATAATTATCTTCAGTTTGCTTCAACTTTATAATTATAAACAAATAATAAATTAATATCAATAATTGTTTTTCAACCCGTATTGTATTTTTTCAAAGGTAATTATTTTTACTCTTTTGCCAATTTAAAAAAAAATATAAATTTAAACAAAAAGGCTATCTTACAGCAGAAATAACAACAAAGAATGGAATATTTAGGAGTGGGTAGAAGGGGTAAGAGGTAAGTCTACAAATGACTTGTAAAATTTTTTTTTTGAATGACAACACGAAATTTATTGCAAATCGTAAAAGAAAAATGTGTCATTGCTCGTATGTTACTATCAGCTTATTTCCGGGCTTCTGTTATCACTTATAATAAACACTGTTTCTAGCTTTCGACTCTAGTAAAAAGGGAATTGAACTCAAATATAAATTTTACAAACATATTCCCAAAAAACAACGAAATTATTTTAAAAATTATACTCTTTCACGTTTATTTATTATTTGCTATTAAGTAAAAAGCCAAAGTGAAGTTAAAAATTTCAGAAAAAACCGCAACTATCTAGCATCACTGTAGGAAAACATAGTTATGAACAATAGTAATTTATTTAAACATATATATTTGTCAAAACTGCATTATTTATTAACATAAACTAACTCAAAAGTGGATAAAAAGTGGAAAATCTTTTTAAAAACTGTAAATCTCTAGCATTATTCTTATAGAATATTGCGATCAATAATAATAAATTATTTAAATAATTATTTATGTTATATATAATTCATTATTTGTTCGCTCAAACAAAAAAATTGAAAATAAGTTGAAAAAATCGTAAAAAACTTGGACTTTCTAAATCTATTCAAAGAGAAAATTGCTAAAAACAATAATGAATTATATACACAATTCATATAAACATCATATTATTATTATTGAAAAGTAGTATTTCATCTATAATAAACAATTGGTATGAAAGAAAAAGCAAAAAAGTAATAATTAGCGTCAGAAACTCGCAAAACCCAATTTTTCATTTACGGGATTTCTTTGGGACCCTATGAGACAGGCTTATGGGAGTGATATTTAAAAATAGGTTTTGAAAGTATTAGAAGCGTCCGAAATTTCACACCTCAGTTTATCAACGGATCTCCATGTTTTGAGACAGACTGTATCCGTCCGCAAAATCGATAACTATCGAAAAAATGACCGGATCAAATCGAGATTTGGCATACTTTTTTGGTCTTTAAAGAAAGAACGAGTTCGTTAACTAGCATTCCTTGACGAACGGTTATGGTTTTATCCATATAAAATGCTATCCAAAATCGAATATTCCAATTTAAAGCCAAACGACGACAGATACCTAAAAGAAGATGAAAAAAAGAATGAAAGCTTTTCAAATTATCCAAAATTTTTTTCAACCATTTTTTAATAGGATTCATCTTTTTTTTTGCCCGGTAATTTTGGTCAAAAACATGTAGTAGTGCCAGCTTCAGCTGAAACGACTTGCACGTCGAAAATGTCGAAAATTTTAATTTTAACGCAAACGACGACAGATGCGTGAAAAAGTTTAAGAGAAGAATTGTAGCTTTTTAAAATACCTATAATTTTGCTTTTACCCATTTTTTGAGAAGACTTGATATTTCAGTTTTATTTATCGAAAATACTATAAAAAAAATCAAAAATTCAAGTTTTTCGCCAAACAACGTAAAATATGGGAAAAAGTTTCAAGGAAAAATGATAGCTTTTGAAAAGTGCTATAAAATTTCATATCACCATTTTCTGGTAGAACTTGTCATTTCGGTTTAATCTATCGAAAATGCTATGAAAAAAATAGAAAATTCAAATTTGGAGTCAAACGAAGTAAGATACTATAAAAGTTCCGAAGATGAATTGTAGCTTTCAAAAACTCCTATAACATTTTTTAACCGAGTTTTAATATTAATTGTCATTTTGGTTTTACTTATCAAAAATAATGTGGAAAATTCCCAAATTTAAATTTTGAACCAGAAGACGCAAAGTAAGGAAAGAAGCCTGAAGTAGCAATTGTAGCTTTCAAAAACTCCTACAAAAGTTCTTTTAACAATTTTTTGATAGGACTTATCATTTTGGTTTTAGGGGTCGTGCATAAATTACGTAACGCAATTTTCCGACAATTTTGACCCCCCCCCCCCCTATGTAACGCTTTTCCCGACTTTTCCCTGTAGTTTTTCACCATTAGGTAACACTAAGCTAGACCCCCCTCCGGCCAAAAAGTGTTTCGTAATTTATGCACGACCCCTTGTTTATCGAACATGCTATCCAAAATCGAAATTTCCCATTTAACGCCAAACGACGACAGATACACAAAAAAAAGTTTGGGAGAAGAATTAAAGCTTTTCCAAATATCTACAATTTTTCTTTTAACCATTTTTTGATAGGACTCGTCTTTGTTCTTTTATGCGTCGAAAATGAATAAGTAAAAAATTCTAATTCTAAGGCAAACGACGAGAGATGCCTAAAAAAGTTTACGAAAAGAAATGTAGCTTTTTGAAAGACCTATAGTTTTTCCCTCAACCATTTGTTAATAACACTTGATATTTTGTTTTTATTTATCGAAAATAGTATTAAAACAATTCAAAAGTCAAGTTTTGAGCCAAATGACGCAAAGATGAGATAAAGTCTAAATAAGGCATTGTAGCTTTTCAGAAGTCCTAAAAAATTCTTAAAAATAATTTTTTGATAGGATTTGTTATTTCTGTTTTGTTTATCAAAAATACTATGGAAAAAATAGAAAATTCAAATTTGTAGCCAAACGACGTGAAATACGGAAAAAAGGTGCGAAGTGGAATTGCAACTTTTAAAAAGTCCTGCAATATTTGTTCAACCAGTTTTTACTATTACTTGTCAATTTAGTTTTATTTAGCTTAGATAATAGTTAATAGATGGTAGATAATAGTTCAGTGAAGAGTGTATCATTAAAAAATCCCTATATATTTTTTCTTACAGAATCAGTGAAACAAATTCCAGGTCCTAGTCAACCACTGCGTCCAAATCAACCACCACCGCGTAATGTGTTAAAATATCGTGCTTCAGATGGACAGTGGTACCTTAATGGAGACATATATGGAACGCATTATGATGGAACAATTTTGCCATACAGACCCTATGAAGGTAGGAGTGTGACCTTCAGAAGAGTGACATCCACATACATCAACACACATTCAAACACACACACATACACATCCGGACAATTGCTTAGAACATTGTATTAGACATTATTAAATTGAGGAAGGTTTAATTGAATAAATTAAAAAATTTTGGAAAATGTTACCATTACAAAGCTTCCTCTATGGGAAGCAAAAATTGTTAAGATTCAGAAAAAAATTCAAAATTCCCGGTTGAAAATGACATTTTAAAACTCAGAACAAGAGAAATGGGGTGATTTTTCTGAAAAATAGAATAATAATAAGAAAATAAATTATTCTAATAAAATTAATCTAGGTACCATATTCATAAGGTTTCAAGTCGAAATATTTTGTAATTTTCAACAAAATAGTGTAATTTCCAACCAAGAAAAGAAAAAACTTGTCAACCAAAAAAAAAAAAGGAATTTCTAACGAAAGATTCAAATTTTCTAGCTGAAAAATCGAATGTTTAGGAATTTGGCTCTTAAACCCGAACAGATGAACATTCAACAATCGAATTAATTTTAAACCAAGAAAGATCAATTTACTTATTTAATAGTTATTTATTTAATAGTTAAACTAAATACATATAATATATTTTAATAACTGAAATAAAATTATTTCAATGTACTACATGATAGACAATTTACCAAATTTTTTTAGAAGTATCTGTCCATTGATTACAATGTTTCACTGGTGGTGAAAATATATGTTTTCTTTAATGTCTCCGTTTGAATGCGGAAAACCCAAATGGTCCTTATCCAGTTGCACGTCCAATTTTCATTTTTATAATTTTAAAATTAATTTTTTCGACTGGTAGCAGAAAATATTTTGAGATATTCCTAATTTGTATCGACAAGTATAGTGTCCTAAATTACTCGAAAACGTTAGAAACTGAAATTCGAAAAATTGGACCCTATTCTGTAATTATCATGTCTTAAAATATAGTTTCATATCTCCTATACTGTTTCACTGCAAAAACCAAAACTTTGAAATATTTACAAAATTTTGAATCTGGTAATAAGAGATGATAACTTGTTGCATTTAATATGGAGAAATAGGGTAATTTTTCAAGAAAATACGGGAATAATACGGAAAGAAATTATTTTAAATAGTATTAATCTGTACCATATTCATAAGATTTCAAGTAGAAATTTATTGCAATTTTCAACAAAATAGTGCAATTTTCATACAATAAAAAAAAGACTTTTCAACCCAATAAAACGAATTCTTGAAAAAAGATTTAGGTTTGCTAGCTAAAAATTCGAATGTTTAGGAGTTTGACTCTTAAAACAGACGCGATGAATTTTCAAAAAAAAAGTTCATTTTCTACCAAGAAACATTGATTTCCTACCGAATAATTGAACTTTCAAGCCAAAGAGACAAATTTCCAATCTAAAAAGTTGAACTTTTAATCGAATAGTAGAATTTTCAAACAAAAGAGGTGAATTCTGAATTCAAAATATATTAGCAGACTTTTCAATAAAATTATTAAATTTTCCACCAAATAGTAGAATTTTAAACCTAAAGAGATACATTTTAAATTGAAAATATGATAGCAGACTTTTCAATTATATGGAAATAACTTACATCCGTAAAACGTGGACTTTCAACAATGAAAATTACTTTCCAACCTCAAGGAACGGATTTTCTATCCCAACAGACGAATGTTTAACAAAGCAGTTGAATTTTCGATCAAAAAACATGATTTTCAAGGTTAAAATTGGAATATTCAACAAAATAATAAAATTTTTCATCAAATTGTAAAATTTTGAACCAAAAGAGATGAATTTTGAACTCAAAATACAATAGTAAACTTTTCAAATAAAAAGAATTAACTTTCGACCAAAAAAGACGACTTTTCTACCAAGAGACGAATTTTCAAACCAAAAGGACCAATTTTCTATTCAAAAAGATAAATTTTCAATAAAGCATTTTAATTCGCAGCCAAGAGAGATGAATACTCAATACAAAATATAAAAGTAGCCTTTTCATTTGAGAAGAATTAACTTTTAACGAAATATAGTTAGATTTTCGTTTTGGGTTCTAATAAATCAGTTCTCGGTTAGGCGAAAAAACGAGAAAAAGGTTCCGCAAGAAAAGGGCCCATTTTGTTGATAGTAGCTTAGGAAATATTCGTTTTTTGTGATCGAGTAACTAAAATATAGACTTTGGATTTTCGATAGGAAATCATACATCAATCAATCATCATAGTATAAAAAGGAATATCCATTTTTGAACGAAACCTTAACTTTCTATTCTAAATTCTATTCGATATATTAATGGGGATGATTGGTAACACTGATGTGAGTAAAATTCCAAGAAAATTTTTTTCGAAGAGCAAGAAGATATTTATTTTAAAAGTAAAAAGAAATCTGAAAAATTGCTGTTCTAAAAAAAAATTCCCGACCAGTTGCTGGCTTCTCCGCGTGCTCAAAATTCCAGGCCAGTTCCGGGTTAACCCAGTCAGTGGCCATCCTGTACTAGGAAAAATTCATGCTGTTACTTGCAATGTAAAACAAACGTTAGAGGTGAATATTGAAAAGTATTTAGCGATCAGTTACTCGCATCAAGATTGCATTACAATTTTTGAATGTTCACAATTTCTGTAAATTTCCAAAAATTCGAAAAATTACAGAATATTTGGTGATTTATAAATTTACCAGAAATTTCCAAAACTTTAGAAATTTGTCAAATTTATATTTTAAAAAAGTTTTCAAAATTTTTCTATATGAGCAGAAATCATGCATGTATTACAAAAAATGTATGAATTCGTGCATTTGTCAAAAACAATATTGTTTGCACACAGAGGGAGGATGCTTTTTATGAATCGTATATTTTTTCAGTACTCGTCTCCGGATCGCACTTACGCACTCGCCTGCAACACGTACTGAAAAAATTATACTCATTGAAAAAATCCCGTTTGTCCCCCTTGATGTATAATATACTATTTTGTTACAGTCTGTAAACCGTATTGTCGACAACGGAGACGTGAGGTAAAATTAGGCAAACAGTCGCCAATTAAAAAAGAAGCACGGTTAATAGCACCGGAACTTCAGGAAGGTGATCTAATGTACCGCGGCAAAGTTCCTATTGGAATAGTCGGAAAAGACTACTCAATTTGGGAATATCATCCATCTCATGGCGGTAATTTAAAATCAAACCACAATCTTAAACAAATATTAGAGAATAATACCTTGAATGTTTCGATTTTCTTCAAAGGAGGTGGCCCGGATGAGTAACCCCCTTTCTAGATTGCAGATGCAAATGAGTAATCTTAGCTTCTCAACCGAAGGGGGGAGTGTAACTTTTAAACCCTCCTCCCCAAACTTTCTCTGAATCCGCTCTGGAGTGTTTATATTCAATAATATTTCCTTGAAGTAAAGTGCTTGTAGGAATTCAGAAAAAAGTTCAAAACTAATTTCTTGTCGGGAAAAGCGAAGCACCCTAATTCTGTATTTGAGACGTGATATTTTGTTTTTTCTAGGTTTTACAATTTTTATTAAGTAAGCCTTAATAATTTTGATATAGAAGCAGAAAATATCGCATTCAGAAATGCAGAATCAACGGAACGCGACTTTTCCCCACCTGTGACGCTTATCCCCAGTTTGCGGTGTTATTATTCTCACAATTTAGATACAATTTACGAAAATTTACAAGTTACAAACTTGCAGGGCAAAAGTATATCAAAATCCATTAGGTCCAAATTTTTTCTTTCGATCCAATAGGTCTTAGTATACAAGCTACACTGTTAGAAAAATCTCTACTAAATTTAGTATACATGTAATGGAAGCAAGAATGCATAACCTGAAATTAAATTTAGTATACCAGCGTACAGTAAATTTAGTATATTCTTACTGAATTTAGTAAACACGTATATGAAATTTAGTATACGCGTGTACTAAATTCTGTATAAATATACTAAATTTACTGTACGCTGCTACACTAAATTTAATTTCATGTTGTGCATTTTTGCTTCCATTACATGTATGCTAAATTTAGTAGAGATTTTTCTAACAGTGTATTGAAGTTTGAGTATTTACGCTCGAGCATTCGACTCGCCACTCTAGATCCCGGCCGAACTTGACGAACACCAATTATTGACGAAAATACAGTCATATCAATTCTATAGGGGATTTTTCACAAAGATTACGAATCATGAAAGAAAAAAATCTATAGGGCAACTTTTTGAAGATAAACGGCGTCAAAAAGTAAAAACAGAAACAAAAAAAATAGTTTTTAACTTCTATGAAAAGCTGTTGCACACCAGTAACGAGCCCAAATATATTAAGAGATGGCTCAAAAAATGGCTTAAAGCTCAATCTAGGAGCCATTCTAAAATAAAATACACTGTTAGAAAAATCTGTACTAAATTTAATATACATGTAATAGAAGCAAGAATGCACAGCATGAAATTAAATTTAGTATACCAGCGTACAGTAAATGTAGTATACTTATACTGAATTTAGTACACACGCATATGAAATTTCGTATATGCGTGTACTAAATTCAGTATAAATATGCTAAATTTACTGTACGCTGGTATACTAAAGTTAATTTCATGTTATGCATTCTTGCTTCCATTACATGTATACTAAATATAGAACAGATTTTTCTAACAGTGTAATGGGCTACCGCGCTCTATTAAAGAAGAAATGCAATAATATACACTCAATTGCCGTTAACTTTCAAGAAAAAAAAACACTTTTGTTAGAAAACTAATTTTAGTTGAAAAGTACTTGTTTGAATTTACCATCTAGCGCCTGTTAATACAATTCTTTGTCATAGTTTCAGATATTTACAAACAATTTTCAATGAAAAATAAAAACTCAAGGTGGAGAATACGAAATGGTCCTTATCTAGTTTTCCATCTCATAAATTTAAAAACTGCGTCTTTTTTACAATATCACAAAAATGTAGTAAGCACTATGAATATGAGAATTACAGCTGGATGAGGACCAAAGTTAAAATTATTTCTATACAATCATTTGGGGTGGTGAAAATATGTATATTTTTTACATTCTCATCCTAATGAGAAGGCATTAGTTTTATGTAAAATTTGACTTCATCGGTTTGGGATACGTTTTTAAGGTATAAAAAGAATGAACAAGTTAATTGACCAGCCATTTTTAACGAACAGTGCTGGTTTTATCCATCGGGAACTATTTTTGAAAACTATACCAGATACGAAAAAAATTGCTTATCTCAAAAATATGAACAAATTTGGTTGAAACCATTTTTTTATAAGACGCACATTTTTTTTAATCGTGAAAAGTGTTATTAAAATTTAGGAAATCCATTTTGTGGTCAATCTACACAAGATACGAAAAAATCTTAATCGCTCTGAATCGCTCTGAACTATTTTTTGATAGGATGCGCATTTTTTTAAATTACATGAAGGCAAGGCAATGAAAATACATATGTTTCAACAGCAATGTACATTATGTATTGTAATAATTATTATACATTTATTGACACGATACATTTTGCATGGTAGTTGCGAATAAAGACTAATGGCAATTAAGGAACAAATATTAAAATAATAATGGAAAAAATACAATTTGTATACTCAATAGAGTTGAACATAATATAGAAAAGTGCGCGTTACTTAAAAATTTTATATATGTTATAAGAATGTGTTCATTAAAGCCGAAGGAGCTTTAGGGAAAAAGAATTTACGATCACAAAATTAGTTGCCGATGGATATACCTTTAATTTTAAAAGGTCTATGCACAAATATGGGAAAAGTACAAAGAATGAGCGCGCAGCGCGAGGTAAATACGTTATCGAGCCCAATGCGCAAGATCCAACCAGTTTTTACTTTTATAATTTTTTAATTAATTTTTTCGAGTGAAAGGAGAAATGCTTTTGAGATATTTATAATACGTATCTATTAATAAATATAGTGTCCTAAATTATTATTTAAAAAGGTTAAAAACTGAAATACCAAAAATTGAGTTATATCTTGTCATTCTCATATCTTAAAATACGGTTTTATGATTCTTACGTTAAAACATTTATTTCATTTGATTTATTTAAGAACCGGTTCATGATTTAATAATTGTTTCAAATGTAGAATGCTTTTGTTTAATATCATTTTTAAAAAAAACATTCTATAATTATGAAGGATCCCCTTATCTTGAAAAAAGCTTACATGGAAGTCCACAGTCAAATTCTTCTTCCAAAAACATCTGGCTATCTTCCACACGTTCAAATTTTTGCAGTAAAATTTATAATTATAGATCCAAATCTATCTCTCAAATATGGTATTGTTCAAATATGTTGTCCTCAATTTGTAAAAAACTCAATTCTCAAAAGTCAAGCCCTGTTTTCTATTTCCAGCGAAAGAGCTTACAAAGCCCCCATTGTAAAGCTCTCCAGTCGGGCCCATTAGTACACGAGGTCTTTCGTTTCAGGCGTCATTCACTCCACTGATACTCTTCATCATGAATTTCTTCTCAACTATTTGTCGACATACTATTCTGTCCTGGAATACCTCTTTAGCTTCTTTCACGTTCATGCATTTCCTCATGCAAGCTCTTGTATTTCTATGACTTTTCATATTTTTTAGAATTAGAGTCTCATTCACAAATTCCAACCACTCTTTCCTCGGTCTGCCTCTGAGTACGCTGTCATTTATTTTACCTCGACATACTTGTTTCGTGAGTCGATCACCTTTCATTCTCTCAACATGCCCAAGGCATTTCAACGAATTTCTTTCACACTTGTCAATCAGTGTCTCCTCTACACCACATACTTTGAGGATTCTCTCATTACTGACTTTGTCTATTAATCTTTCACCGCACATATTGCGCAAGAATTCCATGCCAATCGCGTTAATTTGACTTGTATCCTTTTCTTGATAGGAGCAGGTCTCACTACCGTACAGCACAGCGAGTTTAAATACAGTATTATATATTACCATTCTAGCTTTATCTGATATATTTTTACTTTTGATAAAGGACCCTACCCTGCCGATATCCTTCTTACCTCATTTGTACGCCTATCTATCTCTCCATAGATCTTTCCGTCAACAGTAAATAAACCACCAAGATACACTTACTTATCAACTTGTTCTATGGCCTCATTATCTAAGACAATTTTGTATACTGTTTTTTCACCCTTTCCTTTGAACACCAGAATTTCTGTTTCATTCACGTTTATTTGAAGACCCATGGTTTTCCTGTTAGTATTCAGTTTGCTCAAGATTCTTTGCAAGGTTTCGATTAACTCTGCCATAACAACCTTATCATCTGCGAACGCTAATCTTCTTAACTTCTCCGTTGAGAAGGGCCATTCTTAGATACTTGTCCTTGAACATAATAAATATCCATGAGGACACAACTCATCCTTGAATAATATCGAACCAGTCACTCAAACGCAAAGAAGGGTTTGATGGCGGCAACCAGAAATCGGGTTCTCTCAACCGAACTGTCGGGTTGCCTATGGTCTGACCCAACTCACGGGTTGTTGTTCCTGAACTGGTTCGGTCGTTCCAAGTTTAGTCACTGTAACCGGACAGTTCGGTTGCAGTCACCAACTGCTCGCTTAAGATCAGTACCCAGAACCAAACTGTTCAGTTACAGTAACCTTAAAGTTCGATTGTAGTAGTAGCACAGTTGGTTTACTGTAAACTAGCTGTTTGGTTACACCAATTCATCTCCCGTCATTCTCCCTTAACATCACTCCTGTGGGATTGGGTGCTGGGCTGCAAATTTACACAAATATTTGTAAAATACGCTTGAAACTGATGAATTTTGAAAAATTTCAAAGTTATCATTTGTCAATTTTCTGTCTTGTGAAAATATAAAAGATTTAAAAAATATTCAATTCAGTTGAGAGTAAAACTCTGCTTGTAGGAGCCATGAATTGATCCGTACATGATCTTCCTGGCAAGAATGCACTCTGGGCTACCTATATCTTTTTTTCTGTTATTTTTATTATCCTATGTGTAAGTGTTTTTGAATACATTTTTCTTACGGTGCTTAGTAAGCTGATGCCTCTGTAATAATTGCAGTGGCTTTCTCTTCCTTTCCTTTGTATATTGGGACGATAATCGCCTTTTTCCAGTAGTTTGGAACTTCTCCCATCTCGATACATAAATTTATCAACTTACACAACCTGTGAGGTATGTAGTCGGCACCGTATTTAAACATTTCTTCTTCAATAAAACGAAACGGTTCAATTATTCATCTATATTCATTGTATTCCCTTCAAGGTAATCTCGAATGGAAGCAATACACATATTTCAACGCTTCCTTCATTATGCAAAACACTTTTCATAGGCCGAGTTTGGAATCGGCCCCAGCTCCTTCTGCGAATTCTCATTTATCGCCTCAATCGTTTCAAAAGTCATGTTAGGTCAATACGGAGCTTGCGGGACGATATGAACGTTGTTTTTGGTCAAATAATCGCGTACAAGATGAGATGTGTGAGCCGGCGCGGCTCAAACTCTCGGCACAAGCCGCGCTTCAACTTGTCTGAGGCCCAAGACATCGTGCATAACACTCTGCACCGATCCGAACAAGACGCCAAGATTTGCTAATATCTCCCTGATGCTCACACGACGATCTTTGAGGACAATTTTCTTAACTTTTTCGATGTTTTCGTCGGTCACAGAGGTAGATGGACAACCGGAACAAGGCAAATCATCAACCACAGTACGACCCACTTCAAACTCTTTATATCACTCGTACGCTTGTGTTTTCGACATTGTCGAGTCCCCGTAGTCTACCGTTAACATTTTCAACGCTTCTGCACATGATATTTTGTTAAAAACACAAAATTTCAGGCAAACTCTTTGCTAAAAAAAATCGACATTGCGAAATGCGCAAAACACAACAAACAATGACTTGTTTACAAAGCTATCACGCACAAACTTTTAATAAATGGCGCTCAAACGAAAATTAGTTTCATAATAAAAATGTTCTTTAAAAGTCAGTTG
>CAKNXH010086024.1:0-15648 GCA_932178445.1 Andricus quercusramuli | reverse complement strand
AATGGCGCTCAAACAGATGTTTGAGCACCAGATAACAGATGTACCAAACTATAAAAAAAAAATGTTTTGACAATATCTCAAGCGCGGTTTATTTGAATGAGAAATTCCGGGTACATTTTGATCATAAGGTATGTCGCAGTTGTGCTGCCCTATAGCTTCAGCTCCCAATAATTCCATGAAAGGGTCTCTCAAAGCGTCTAGTATCCCATCTGTATCATATATTATTGATACGAAACAGTCCAATTTTAACGCGGTATTATTTAACGCGTTTGAGCAATAAAAAGTTATCAGAGAGTGGGGATTTTGAAAAAGAAACAGCGAAGTTTGCAAAAAATGATTTAATATTTAATATTCTACACATTGCTCATATTTCAAAACGAAAATTAGTTTCATAATAAAAATGTTCTTTAAAAGTCAGTTGTAATTAAATTTATACAATCCATTTCTTCTCTACTAGGGAGCTACAGCCCATTAGTTTTTCTCAGAATAAGTCCAAGATTAAGCTTTAAGCTTTCATTCGAGCAAACTCGTGAAATATTTCATTTGATCATTAGAGTTTAACAAGTTTTTAAAGAAGTGAAAAAAACGCTTTTTTCACTTTTAGACCCCATTTTTCTACAAAAACTTGACGTGATGGATCATTTTTGCATTGAGATTTGCAATCAACGTGAAAAATCCCCTATAGAAATGATATGACTGGATCCTTTCGTCACAAAATTAGTGTCGGACTGTAAGTGCCAAGTCCGGGGTCTGAGCTCTAGCGAGTCGAGCGCTCGAGTGTAAGTACTCAAACATCGATATCTCGGAAACCAAAACACATTGCTTCGAAAAAAATAAGGACCTAATGGATTTTTATATACTTTCACCCTGCAATTAACGACCCGCATTTTGCGACTTCCCATTGTTAATGGTTCTTTATTAATAATTTTGGTTAGGCTTTACATTAATTAATTACTATATATTTCTAATTGGAGCAGGTAGACCACGAAAAGTCGATCCTATGGATGGTGATACATTGGTACTCAATGGTCAGTGGACTGTCAATCCGCATTATGGGATCGTCGATTATTATAGAGGAATATTTCCATGGATGAAGAATTTAAGTTTCGGCGAGCTCCCCGAGTAATAGTTGGGATTTGAACAGGATCCTTGTCAGAGGCCACATCAAACTTCTTTTGACGGCTCCCAACAATTTAGCGTAACCAAACTAATAGGGCCTATTATAATTTGCCTAAAGCGGACCCTAAAAACAATAGGGAAAATCAATCTGGGCCCCAACAATACCTCATGAACATTTCTACATGGGAGTCAGTAGGCTCATATGCACTTCCTCGTCCAGCGGGTAATTTAAAAACTACAATAAATAAAAATAGCATACAAGTCGTTGGTTCAATCGAATGTTGGTGCATTCGAATACCTACCCTCGAAACTGTTCAAGTACCGAAGAACTTTCAAATCTGGTTCACTGAAAAAAGGTTGGTTGCGACAACTAGCTTTTCATTAATAGAAATGTTATTAGCGGCAACACGTCGCCGTTAGCACTCCTACGTGGATCATATTAGTAACGATTGTAATCGTAAGCCCAACAAATAAAAGTAGTCACATTTACCACCAACAAAAAAAGTAGTAAAAGTTGCAAGATTGGTTTCTTAGCGACATGAGCAGAAGTGAAACTTGACCAGCGCTGCCAACATTGGCGTCAAAATATTAGGTTTTGGAAAAGTCTATCAAACTGATTGATTATCTGAATATGCTGGAAGTTCAGAAGCTGCTAGAAACCTGGAGATCAGAAGCTTACTTCGAAAAACTGCAAAAATAACAATGTATTTTTCCTTTCAGGAGTTTTTTCTAGTAATTGTCCATACTACTTTATTAGATGTCTCAACTAAAACCCAAAGGGGGCATCGTGACCGTAAAGTTCAGTTTTCTTTGCTTTCGTCGAATGTAATTCGAAATTATATTCAATTGAAATTCATTATTATTAATCTGCTGTGGAGGCCCCACTAGTTTTATATAGAATTTGATTTGCTGTTAACTATCGTAGAGTTACCTGACTTCGGAATTTGGCTCAAACTTGTGACATACAAGTTTATGGCTTCAACACAACCAAATAGTATAAAAGCAGCAAAAACTTTAAAGTTTCCGAAGTTGGAGGATTCTACGGTATCTTATTGTAAAAGAAAGACTTTAAAGTGTCGCGATTATCTAGTAAAATAAATTGAATCGTTTATAATTACCAAATTGTAAAACTCCTACCGGCGGTTTTTTTTTTTTGTAAATGCGGGAGTTTCTTCCACAATTCTTTCAAAAAACTTTACTTAACTAGAAACAAGTGACTAATTAATTCCGACCTTCCCATTTCGCTCCTCTAACTGTAAGTATCCGATCAATTTCGTTTTGGATTTGGTGGGGTACAAATAAATTAGTGAAATTGAATATAAACTAAAAAACCCTCATTTGTTTTTCAATATTTCAAATTACACCTGGAGAATGTTTCCGCAAAATTCCTTTGAAAACACTTTTTTTTTTGTATTTACACATGATAAATGTGTGATATATTTGTAAACTGAATTCAGTCAGACATGGAATTTGGCTAGCCTTTGTGGCGTTGTAAACATGTGAACCATGTAATTATTTATCGATAATCTTAATTTTTTCATACAGTAAACATTGATATCAGAACGGGAAAGGAATACGGAAGAAAAACGTTCATTGAATCAAGTGAACGCGTTTCTTTGGCTGATTGTACTCGAAACAAGCTATAATTTTCTTAATACAAGGAAGCGAGTTTCTTGAATGTAAAAAATAATGGAACAGCTCAACTGTTTTAAGAAAATTATGATCGATAGATTGATACAAATAAATGGCAAATTAATTAGATCCCTTATTTTTGTGTGTCACACTACATCCTCAAGCGTCAAATTCTGATCGAAAAATGGATCAATTCGTTATAGTGGAAGGAAAAATGACACCTACGTAGGAAGATTTAAATGCATTTGTCATTTCCAAAAGCACACGGAGAAAAAAAGATGCCATAACTTCAATATCTAGGTGTTTCGGTTCAACATATTCAATGTTTAACTATAGGACAGCCATCTAGATGTTAAAGGTCAGTTTCTGTATATATTAAGGACATGCAGTGCAGAGCATTCTTAAGTCAAATCATTTTTTGTAGAAGAAACAGCACTGTCGTCAACCATTTTATGCTATCCAAACAATGTACAGCATTAATATTAATATTTGTAAACAAAATATTGGTTATAGCCATTTTTCCACAAACACATGAATTTCGAGAAAAATGAATTAACATGAATATGAATGAAGAATTATATGAATACTTTAAAAATTAAAATCAGGCTCATAAATGAATATCGTTTTCAGTGAGTTTGATAAGATGATTTTTAATTAAAATTGACCAAATATTCTTGACAGAGGAAGGGGGATCCTATTTTTAATTTAAAATTGATTAAAATAAAAGCAGGTAAATACCAATAAATGTGAGGGAAAAAATGTTCACTGGAAAAGTCACCAAAAATATATAAATGACTTGCTTGTAGGATCTCGACATAATCATTACAAATTGCGCGTTCAAAATTTGCAGCGTTCAATATTCCATAATTAAAAATTGAGGGCCTTTAATGATAAAATTTTGAAAGTCAAGCCTTTTAAATTGAAACTCGATTTCAAAGTTGAAATTCCAAAGTTTAAAATCGGAATTCCTCAACATTCAGCAGTTTCAAATTAGAATACGAAAATTTTACATTTTTCCACAGATCAATAAAATCTCCGGCTTCAGTTGCCACACAAAAAATGAAAAAAGGAATGAATTGTATGAAGGGGTTTAGTGCAACTTTGTAGTAGAAATTTAGAGGACTTTATGATCATTATCTCTTCGCTACCAAAAATAGCGCGCTCGTTACACGTTTCTTCTTTCCATTGTCCAAAATATATTCTACCTACTTCAATGTACTATAAAATATAATCAATAATCATATATATTGAAATGAATATTCGATTAGCTACATCGGCTTCCATACAATATTCATTTCAAATTTAATCAGCTTTCAGTAATCTAGAACTTTCATTTAAATATAAGATTTTAGCCCAGGAGGAATTAGAAGCGAACAAAAAATTTGTAAGTTTATGTGGGATTTTATTTCTCAATCAGATGTTTTTAAAAGACATTCTGCAACTTTAAGTCTTACTCATGAAATCATAAAACTTCGATGATTTTAAATATCAAAAGTCAATTTTAGATTCTAAATCTTCCAATATAAAGAAACTTTGAATCAGGTTCCGAAAAGGTATTGCCTTGGATTAATTTAAAAATCACTACGCCGTTTTTAACGGGTAAGAATAAAAAGTAAATGGTAGCTAAAGAAGCATTGTCGAAGGTCAAGAAGTATCCAGAGAAACCGCTTCTGATCGATCTTCTTTTTGCAGAGAAGTTTGTCTGGGTTGGTATTGACCAAAACTTTCAGGTGGAAGTCAAATTGGTGAGTGGTGTTGGCGAAATTGTTGAAATCGACAAGTGCAAAACCGGGCACTGAAAGAATGAGACAAGGCGTGTGGTAGAGAATAATGGAACTTAAAGAAGGATCCACAACGGACCTAAATTGCAAAAATCATGAGTCAAATTCTGATGATGATAATCCAGTGAAGTTTTTATGGATTGCAGATAAATATCTTCTCTTTTAAATGAAACAGACAAAATAGCGCAATTATTTGTTTTAAAAAACGCATTTTTAATAACAATTTTATAAACAATTGGAAATTGTTATGTGTTCTCCATACGCTTCGCGCTCGATCATATATTTATCTAAATAGGAATCTGTATTATCATCGGAGGTTATAATTATCGATCCGTTGAGAAATCCAATCACACGTACTGTGAATAATGGAAATCTACAATATCGATCAGAAATAAATCCTCTAATACAGAAAAATTATTTCGTCATTACAGACCAGATGGATATATAAATTAAAACTTATTAAATTCAAATTTATTCAGAAAAAAAGGATCTCTCTCCTCTAGCTCCACTGGGATTTGAACACCAGATTAACTGATTTCCGGTCAGGTGCTCTACCAATTGAGCTACAGAGAGATTAGAGAAAGATACTGTTTTTCTGATATACGCTTATTTAGCAAGGTGTTACACAATCAATATTTAAATAGGAATCTGTAGATCACCTGACCGGAAATCAGTTGATCTGGTGTTAAAATCCCAGTGGAGCGAGAGGAGAGAGATCCTTTTTTTCTGAATAAATTTGAATTTCATATATTTATCTCGCGCTTCGCGCTACGCGTTCGGAAGTATTTACATCGCGATTTACGCTCGGTTCCTCTAGATTTTTAAACTTCGTGTTCGACTTCGATGAAAAGAAAAAGTTTATTTATTATTTGTATTTCATTTCGGTCTTCACTTTTTGCCGTTTTTTATGGAAACTTTTGATTATTTTGAATTTTTTATGCGAGAATGTAGTTTTCAATAAAAATCAGATCTGTGAACATTTTCCAAAGTTAGACTGGTGCGATGTCTTTTTCTAAGTGCCTGGCAGTGTAGAGAATGATTTCCCTTGTTTGAATTAATTATTCGGTCAAATAACTGACTCCTTAAAAGGTTCATTAAATAGCATTACAGCACTATCCAATCCACGCAAATATATATGTATTTGATGGTCACCAGTCACGGGGTTTCCTTGTCGCTCCAAACGACACATTGTAAATTACAACACAATTTTACTCTCAAACATTTTTGGATAGGACTTGCCATTTAATTTTATTTATCGAACATAATATGAAAGCAATAAGCAATTGAAAATTCAAATTTTGAGGCAAACGACGCGACGTGAGATACGAAAATAAGTTTCATGGAGGAATTGCATCTTTTAAAAAGTTTTACGAAATTTGTATTACCCTTTTTATATAACTTGTCATTTTGGTTTTATTTATCGAAAATACTATCAAAAAATAAAAAAATCCAATTTTGAGCCAAACAACGCGAAATATTAGGGACATTTTTTAAATTAATTTTAGCTTTCAGAAATTCCGACAATTCTTGAAGAATTTTTCGACTGAACATGTTCTAAATTTATTCATCGAAATTGATATTCAAAACTAGAAAAATTAAATATTACGCAAAAAGGCGCAAGATATGTAGAAAGTCTAAAAGAAGGCATACCGGAGTTTTAGTTTTATCCATAAAAAATTCCATGGAAAAATAAACAATTCTCATTTCTAACATAACTATCCGAGATGAGGAAGAAATTCTGAAAGAAGGACTGTAGCATTTTATTGTAAGGTAGCTCAGAAAGAAATATACATTTAAAAATGTCTGTCGAAAATCGAGCATGGAGAATTGAAGGGCAACACCGCATAAGGACGGAAGTGCCAAATTTCGGAAATGCGTTTTATTGGCCTAAAATAATGTTTTTAACCTACCTCATATTTCTGTAAAAGATTATGGTCCGGTTCAAATTAGCAGTGGGTCAAAATCCATGTTTGGTATTTTTGTTTATAACAGGGTTCACAGCGCAAAAGGAGCTCAAAAAAGGGGAAATAGGGTAATTTTCTCACGAAATAGGGGAAAAATAGGGGAAAGATTAAAAATTTATTTTTACATGTCGAAAAAAAAAAAATCTTTTTATAACAAATGTTATATTTAAAAGAAAATGTTCAATGATTTTTCAATGATTTCTGCCATTAAAGAGTTTATTATTAAAAATTGGATACTTTCAATGTAAATTTAAAACTACTCTCTTCAGTAGAGCGTAGTAAAATACTAAAATTAATCGAATCATTTGAGCTAAGGGATAACAATTTGTGGGTCGAATTCCAAAATAAGTGACGAAAAAAAATTTTTAAACGGTAAATATCTTCTGTTCTCTTTTTCAAATGCACAATTAAAAATTGTAATAATTCAAAAAAAAATTTGTCTTATTTAAAATTTGTTTAAAAATGTAAATGTATTTGGATTGATTCGAACCAAAAATTTCTTCAGCTTGAACCAAAAAACATATTATTATTTTTATTCATGGGAAACATTTTTTTTCGTGGTGTTTATAACGTCCAAAAATCGCAAAAAAAATATGAAATCCCAAAAATCCTAACTCAAGACAAAATTTTTTTTCCGAAAAACCAAAATAAAAAAGTGTTTCTTTGGTTCAAGCTAAATAAATTTCAGGACCAACATATTCAACTTTTTTTTAAAATTTGCATATGACTCAATAAAAAAAACATGTTTTTGCACATTTTCAAAAAAAAAAACTGTAACTGAGCAAGAAATTTATTTTTAAATTTCGCAATTTTAAATTTGCAACAAATAAGATAATTTTTGAACAAAATAGTTCAATTGTTCAATTAAGAACATCATTTTTTAACCAAAAATCGAGTAGATACGTTTTCGTTCCAAAAAATTAATTTTCAATTGAAAAAACTGAATTTTTCCCTAATTGTTGAATGTTGAAGCCTGAATGAAGAATTTTCCACAATACAGTGGCTTTTTCAACACAAAAATATGAATTTGCAATCTAAAAGTTAATTTTCAACCAAAAATTAAAATTTTTAGTTAGAAAACCTAGTTTTTAACAAACAAAAAAAAACTTCAACTGCAATGATGAATTTTCAACTGAAGAATGAATTTTTAACAAAGTAGTTCAAAATTCGACCAATTAGTTGAATTTTCTACTGAACTATTAAATTTTCCAGAGAAAAATCAAATTTTCTACAAAACAGTTGAACCTTTAATCCGAAAACACGAATTTTCAACGAGAGTTAAGTTTTCAACTAAAAAAGATTTTTTACTCAATAAAGACAAAAAATTGTATTCAAATTGTCGAATTTTAAAGCAAGAAGATTATTTTTTTGCAAAAAAGGACAAATTTTTAACAAATCATATAAATTTTTAACCGAATATTTGAATTCTCAAACAAAAAATATCAATTTTGATCCAAAAATGGAATTGCTAAATTTTCATTTGAAGAAACTAATTCTCAAATGAAAAAAACAATTTTCTACCAAATTATTGAATTTTTGAGCCAAATAAAAAGAACTTTCTACAATATATTGGAATTTTTAACTCAAAAATACAAGCTTTCAACACAAGAAATAATTTTCAATCCAAAATTGCAATTTTCAGTTTGAAAAAATGAATTTTTAACAAAGTAGTTTGATTTTCAACCAGAAAGACAGCTTTTCAACAAAATTAATACATTTTCAACCAAATAGTTCAAATTTTAAACAACTTTCCGCCAAAAATATAACTTTTGAATGAAATTTGAACTTGCAACCAAATACTTGAATTTCCAACTAAAAAAGATCAATTTTTAAACACAAATGGAATAGTTGAATTGTGAGTTTAAAAAAAATTAATTTTCAACGAAAAAAAAGTTTCAACAATAGTTAAATTTGTAAGTAAAAGTTAAGAAAAATTGGAAATTGCTCAAGTTAGAACATTCAAAATTGCAGTTGATGAATTTGGAATATTCCATTCATTTTAATGCTATATAATTGCTTTGATTATTATTCAATAAAGGGTACAATTTCAAATACCGTATATTTAAAGGGGAAAGGGGAAAGGGGAAAAAGGTAAAAGCTTTTTGAGAACAGGGGGAAAGGGGGGAATTTCAAGAAAAAAGGAGAAACTAAGAAAAAAAGGGGAAGACTGTGCACCCTGTTATAAAGTAATTGATTATTTTTGCCTGTTCTTGTTACAATTCAATGAAGTTAAGTGATAGCTCAAAAGCACTTTTTTGTTTTTTAATTTCTTCAAAAAAATATAAAAGTTATGCAACTCTTTGCGTGTCCACATTTTCGTTTTTGGGGACGCACCGCACCACTGATAAGGGGTTTTCTCGGATGTGACTGCTTCTTTTAGGATGTTTATTTCGCGGTTTGATAGAGTTAAGTAATTGCTCTAAAGCACTCTCTTGTTTTTTCTGTAAATGCAAAAATAAAACAGTTACGCAACTTTTCAGGTGTCAAAATTTAAATTTTTAGGATGCGCCGCTATTTTACAGGGGTTTTCTCGCACATGGTTTTTTTTTTTTTTTGGAGCGCTCTTATCGCGATTCAATAGAGATAACCAAATAGCTGGGAGCTACTTTATTCTTTTTTTTTTTTAATTTAAAAATGAAAAAGCTATGCAACTCTTTATGTATCAAAATCAGATTTTTTGGGGACGCGCCGTTCCTTTGACAAAGGTTTTCTTGGAGATGGATGCTTCTTTCAGGATGTTAGTTCCATGGATTGATAAAGCCTAACAGTACCTCGAACTGTTTTCGCATTCCTTTTTTTTAAATTAATTGCGTGAAAGTTCTACAGTTTTTTGTTTCTCCTGTAAAATTCGGGTTTCGGCACTTACGCCCTTATGCGGTGTTGCCATTCAATTCATCTTTGCAGGTTGTAAATTTAACAATTTCATTGAAAAAGTCATGTTTTCTGGTCGAAGATCACTTTTTTTTTTTTTTTTAAATTCGTCGTTTCGGATTAAAAATTCATCTTACAAAACCAGTACCCGTAAAAAGAATATATTTCAAGGCTGACTCTAGACTGCCGGCGCCGAAATTCTAGAGAAATAACCGATTATTCGTTTGAATTATCAGAAATATAAAAGTCCAAAGATGCTTGCGCTGCTCATGAAACAGCTAAAAATTTCACACGGATAGTTTAACTATTGTATACTTGTAGTTGTCGTATTAGTTTAATTAATAATTACACATGCTTTTTTCCTTTCACAGCCTTTATTTTTGTTTAGCCAAATGATAATTTAGAATAGTTTTTGAGATAAAAACGCTTGAGATATTAAAAGCAGAGCCCTCGCAATCCTCTAAGACGAGAACTGACGTCGCTCTCTTAATCTAAATTAGTGAAAATACACTACTTACTACTCAGGTTTCGCTAATTCAATTAGATAAAAGTCGTTCACCTAAGATTAATAGAAAACTAATAATACGATTAATCCAAATATTTGATAATTCGATAATGGTAAACTACTATTAACTGCTTAATTGTTCAATTAAAATATATTGGCGTCCGTATAAAAATGTCCCTCATGGCCGGTACAAGTTTAAAAGGTAGATGATACCATGACCTATATTTAAAGAGTGACCTATACTTAAAGAGTAAATTTTAAAAAATTTAGAAAAGAATTTTTAAATACAAAAACGTCAAGTCACATTGCGTAACGGAATTTCACAAAAAGCCTTCAGGAGATGTTTGTTTCCAAAAATCAGTTTAAAAAACATAAACTCAAAAAAGTCCATTTGTGTAACCAAATTGCACCAAAAGACTTCACATTAAATACAGATATAAAATGATCAAAAAAGAGATAAAAATAGGAAAGAAACAACCAAACCGATCTCACTCTTTTCCTTATTTGCCGTCTTTTTTATCCGACGGGAAACCAAAATGTTTCGACCTCCTCGTCCGGGAATTTTAATAGGAAACTACTTCTAAATATTTGTATCCTATGCTTAATATTGATGGCAACTGCAGACATCAAATTTAAAATAATTATTGAGATACTATTTACATTTTTCAATATATGTGTTAACCTTTAATATTTTCTTAAAACTTTTGTACATGCTTTTAATTGTTTAAACAACAATACCCTGAAATTCCACGATATTACGTTTTGATATAAAAACTTTAATAAAACTATCAAATGCTTTTCACAAAGGAAATAAATTTAAGGAAACTTCAAAGTTTAACTTATGGTGAAAAATTTATATTTTTGTTGTTTTTGTCCTTGAATCTAATGAACTAGAAGAAAATGATCCTTTTTTAGTTTTCATAAGAGATCAAACCTAACTATGAAACGATCAATTTTATTATCAGTAATCAAAGTTTTTTATTGTAAAATTTACTCAACTTTTAGAATTTATGGTTATGCTTGTGAAAATCTGTCTCATTACCGACAAATATAGCGTTTTGAGTCACTTTATACTATGGAAACTTAATTTTTATTTCGAAAATCAATTAATCTTTTGAGTCAAAATTTGTTCTCCGATTTTATTAGATAAGCGCCTAAAATAAAAAACAAAACATAGACAAACGTAATATATCAACAGAATATTTCAACAGACTTCACAGCCCAAAATACGCTCAGAAAGGGAAAATTAATGTATAGTTGCCGTATTAAATTCAATATGAAACGCTTAAGATTTCAAGCAGAACTATATATTGCATTTTCAACAAAATAGTTGCATTTCAACCAAAAAAGATGATTTTTTAACCAAATGATTGAATTTTCCAGAAACAAAATATTAATTTTGCACCAAACAGCATCATTTTACAACCAAATAGTTGAACGTTCAAGCAAAATAAAAATGAATTTTTAATCAAATAGTTGAATTTTCAAACTACTAAGTCGAATCTTCAAGCTAGAAGGACGAATTTTTTAGAATACTGTTGTATTTTCAAGAAAAAATTCTTCAACCAAAACAGACGAATTCTGAAAAATTGTTTTTTCAAACAAAAAAAATGATTTCTCAACCAAATAGTTAACTTTTCAACCAGATAGATGGATCATGAACTAATAAAACGCCTTTTTCATAAAGTAGTTCCACTTGCAACAAAGCAGTTAAATTTTCAATTAAGAAGATAAAATTACTACAAAAAAAAGAATGTAAGCCAAAATACATAAACCGTGATCAAAAAGTTGAATTTTCAAATGAAAACGATTAATTTTCAAACAAAAATGGAATATTAAAATTTTGAGTTAAAAAAAATGTATTTCCCGTATGTAAAAATGTTGACATAAAGTGCAAAATACTGAAAGCATTTTTTCAGGAACCTACAAATAAATACAATAAATTACAAACAAAATTACAGAAAATCACATATTTTCCTGTTATTGGGACGAATTTTGTACTTTATTTTTGTATTTCATTGTATATTGTTGTATTCTATTGTAGTTTTAATTTTCTACAAGAATGTACAAAGTAATTCCTGTAGATTCTTGTAGCTGTACTTTTTTGTAAATTCTTGTAGGAAATTAAAACTACAATTACATAAAATAATAAACAAGAAATAATTATTGTATTTATTTGTAGATTCCTGTAAAAATGGCTTTAGTTTTTTGGAAAAATTTTTCCACCAGGGTACGTCAAATTCAAATGTGAAAAAATGTCCATGATTTGAATCGCTGCTTGATCTGTGATTTATTATAATAGCAAAAGTTCTTGGTAAAAGTGTAATCTTTTTTTAAAATATAGTTTCTTGTAGAAACTTATATATTAAATATCCTACAAAAATTGACAGCAAAGTATAAGTCGAAACGTTAATGCGGATTCTAAAAGTATGACTTCTAAAAATTTATATATTTTTTGTTTAAATTTGTGAAATTTTACAATAAACTACCAGTATTTACGACATAATTTTAAGGAAAGTTTTTTCAATATTTCAAATTTTGTGAAATCTTGTATTTTTTGTAAAGATTTGTAAATTTGTAATTTCCTACAATAATTTACGCCAAATAAAAAAATAATGATACCAAAAATAAAAAAATATAAAATATATTATAAATTTGATTGTATTTTTTTTTAAATTTTGTACATTTATTCACAAAAAAGTACATGTTTTAACAAAAAATTACAATTCTAGAAATGTCGCATTTTCTTATAAAAATTTGTCCGCCAGGGTTTCATAAAAAAAACAATCAATTTTCAACAAAAAATAGTTAAATTTTCAAAAAAAATTACTTGCTAACAAAATTGTGGAATTTTTCACAAAATAATGAAATTTTCAACCAAATAACACAATTTTTAACTAAAAAATGTACATTTTCAACCAAAGATATAATAATAAACTTCTGAACCACACAGAATTAACTTTCAACAAAAAATAATTAGATTTTTCATCAAGGAAATTAATTTTGAACTAAAATGATGAATCGCGACCTGGATGAGATAAATTTTCAGTTAAAATATTCTATGTATACTTAATTAGGTCCTACTCACACTTATGTAAGATTTGCTGGTTTATAGGACCAACACGGAATGTTTTAGAAAAATGTTCATTACAGTTTGGGAGAAAAATTCAAAAATTCAACAAAATATTCTATAACACATTTCTTCGGAAGCTTAAATTTCAAATACTTTGGTGTGGAATATCAAAATTGAGACTCAGCAGTTGCTACTTATGAAAATTCATGACAGACAGTTGATCTTGAGAACCGTATCATTCTGATGCGCAATTTTTTAAATAACTAAAAATTTGAAATTTGTATAAAAAACTTTGCAAATTATTTTCAAGCTTTTCAAGAATTTTCGGAAGGTTTCAGAAGAATAAACAAATGCTCTTAAGATTCCCACGAAAATTATTATATTTTTATTTTGATAAATTAATTTTAAGAGATTATTTAAAATGAATCGAAAGCAGATAAAAAGATTTCCAAAATTTTTAAAAAATAATTTGAAAGAATTTAAGAAAATTTTTGGAATATTTTTCCAAATTTTTGAAAAAAATTTGCAAACATTTAAACAATGATTTAAAATATGAAAAGATTTCAACAAATTTAGAAACATTTCAGAAATTCATAAAGGGTTTACTGTTAATTGTGCAATCAGAATATGTGCATTTATTCAGCCTGTGTGTATTTAATCAAAGCAAGTTCCTGCCGTAGCAAACGAGACAAATAGAATAGTTTCATACAAGAACACAAGTTATTGCTCCATAATGGAATGATAAGACTTAATTACACACTAACTCTATTTTACCTTGCCTTATTGGCATTGTAAATAATTCCTTGAATGTATGTGCAATTGTGCACATACAGAATTACCACGAAATTCGATAAATTACAATAGCATGCACCTGACAGACTTCCCCCTTCTTTCCCAAAAGAAAAGAACATCATAAAAAAACTGCCACAATTCTAAAACTTGTATTGAGAGAATTGTTTTCAGAATATTCTGAGAATGAGATATACAAATTTCCGAGATTCAAATTTGAAAGAGCTGCATTTTTCAAAGACAATTTACTTTTCTTACGATTTGTAATTTCTTTTTTTTAATTATAGACTCCTCGGAGTAACTCATGTTTAAGTTTCTGAAAAACTTCATAATAGTTTCATTCGATCTGCATAACTTAAAATTCTGAACATTAAAAATTCAGGAATTTTGAATCTGATAAGGAGAGGTGGTTCTTTTGTGTCAATAAGACTTATAGTTTCCGGGATATCGAGCTGTGTATACAGGACTGGCTCCGAAGAAGGAATAAACAAATACAAAAATACTGTAACGCAAACAATTTTTAAAAACCAAGACCAAATTTAGAATCTATTTGTCAATGATTCCTAACATTATTTTTTCTCAAGTTATTGAATTAACGCTTTACAGAACGTTATTAATAGATTGTCATCTTACACGACTCTAAAATTTTCAATAAGGAAAAAAGATACAGTTTGCTTTTATTTAATAGGAATAAACGTTGATTAACGCAATGATTTAGTTTCTCAACTCCATCCCACCTCCTTAGTGCAGATACCAATTTTCGTCAATAATGAGTTCATGGCTCCTATATATATACAACTAAATCATATTCTACACCTTCTCAGGTACATCTAAAAAAATTGTTTAAAAATCGGTTCTGTGTCTCCAGCAAAATGAAGATTCTTACTTGTGTTCTGCTCTTCATTTTTATACAATTTCTCAATTCTGTTCGTAAGTATGTATGTATACCATTGAGCCATTTCCCTTTCGGACGGTCGCCCATCCAAGTACCAACCGCGCCCAATACTGCTTAACTTCAGTGATCTAACGAGAACTGGTTTTTTCAGCGTGGTATGGCCGTTGGTAGAATAAAAACCAAAATCAATAATGTAATACAATATCTTACATCCAGATATCGCCTATATTTACAAATTAGATTTTCGTAAATCATATATAAATGATATATTCAATTTAAATTTGCATTTCCCTTTGAAACAGTTGAAAAATATGTTGTTATCACGTTACGTATTTATGTGGATTGAGTATTTACTGAAAAAAGTGTCTTATTGATTGTTAGAAAGTAACTTGTTGTAAATTATTTGTTATCATTTGATATAAAGTCAATTTATATCCAGAATTGTTGCGTTTACTTTGTTCATATAATAAAAAATCATTTAAATATTTTCATCCGCAAAGCCTGAAATATACAAGAGAAAAAACCCCCCAACAAATTTTCCGTGCACCAGGTGCATAAAATAAATCTTCACCGGGGAAGTTTGGTTTTACGAATACTTCAAGTTTCCTACAACAATTTCCTCGAAGACACGACATCCACCCCTTGCATCATGTTAATGAATATATCTTCTCTAGGAAATTTAGGTTTATGAGTACTTTAGGGTTCCCGGAGTCGGTTCCTCGAGGACTTGACATCCAAAGCTTGCGCCACCGACGTTATAACCTGTGAAGGACTCAGGAAGTTCCGCGAAAGCTCTTTACTATCATTACCTCTATCCCTGGCCGATTCCGAGAGGTCTCGAACGTCGCCCCAACACATTCCGTTTGCACTAGGTGTTCATAATGCATCTTCCTGGAGGAAATTAAGTTATACGCAAAGATTTGCCGCACCCAACCTTTTTTTTCAAGACCCATGATCATACAATTACTTCGAAGTGCACCAGGTCTGAAAAATACATCTTCCTCGAGGAAGTTAAGTTC
>CAKNXH010086023.1:16179-37966 GCA_932178445.1 Andricus quercusramuli | reverse complement strand
ATTATCGTATCGTATCGTCTTATCGTCACGATAAAAATTTACATTATCGTATCGATTATCGCAATTATCGTATCGTATCGTATCGCAATTATCGTCTATCGCGGCATCACTAATTAACACTTACACTCGCTTTGCTACCAGCATATATTGTTTTTATTGCTTGTAGAAGCCATCCATTGACGGTGTACTATGTCAGAACTTCCAAAACTTTACTTCTATCCACTTTGTCAAACGCTTTTTCTCGACCTACAAATGCACAGCAAAGTCTTAAGCTAAATATTTAATCCGCACATCATCTTCCTAGCATGAATTCACTTTGGGCTTCCCATATCTTTTCTTCTGTTGTTTCCATTACACTACGAGGAGGTATTTTTAAAAATATTTTACCTACGGTACTTAATGAGATGATACCTCTATAATTATTGCAATTATCATCCTTTCCTTTGTATATTGGTACAATAATCGCTTTTTTCCAGTTTTCTGGAACTTTACACACCTCGAGACATAAATTTATCAATTCGCACAAACTGTGAGGTATGTAATCGCCACCGAATCAGATATTTCAGCGTTAATGCTGTTTACACCAACAGCCTTACCATTTTTTAAGTTCTTAATTATATCCCTAACCTCAGAGGCACAGACTCTCTCAATAGGATTTTCTAACGAATCGCATTCTATATCGCAGTTGTGGTGCCCTACAGCTTCATTTTCCAATAATTCTTTAAGAAATTCCCTTAAAGCGTCTAGTTGATCTGGTTAATTAATTATTATCAATAGTAAAATTTTTGTTCTGAAAGTTGGGTGATTTTTGATGATTTTTTCGATTCTTAGGGGTAGAAATGGTGTGTGTGTTCGGAAGAGGTAGGCGTGCAGTACCTTCTGGATTTAATTTTAGTACCAAATAATTCTATAGTCAACAGTAACATTTTAGGTCTAGATGTTATGTCATTTTTTTATGATTTTTTCTATTCTTAGGCATTAAATTGGGATGTGTCCCGGAAGTTCTAGGTGGATTAAACTTTTTTGGGTATCTTTGGTCATTGAATAGAGTCATTTAGAACTTTGAGATTTGCGGTCTCGCACACAAAAATGTTGTTTTAAATTCATTTTTTGTAAACTTTGCAAACTTTAGCGAGGTGAATAAGTATGAAATTGAGTGCCTAAAGAAAACTATTCTAATTGTAAATCTTCTTTCCTTAGCAAAGGATACTTTAAAGTCTTTCTAAATTATAGTAAAATTTAAATAATTGCTAGTCAAATTATTTGATTAATTAATGAATAAGTTATTTGTTCACTGATAATTAATTAATAATTAATTCTTTTTATACTGCGTGGGGGAAATGTTGTGCTCATCAAAACTAATAATTTTGATTTTCAATTCTATTGTTAAGTACAGTAATTGGTCAAGAGTTACTTTGAGGACTGACGCTAAATGCAAATGTTCTAAATTCAAGTTGCCGCCCGTAAATTTATAATTTTAATATTTTTTGGACATATCAATGTAATATTAACTTTGCTGTAATTATAATTAAAATTAAAATAATGCATTTATTTGAAATGATAATTAAAAATTTAATAATTCTATTTCAATTCCTAAGCCGAGAATGCTTAAAAGCTTCGACTTCTCTGGAAAAGGGGGAGGGGGGTCGGGGATATATGAAAAATAAAAATAAAATTATTTTTTCTTAAAAGCAATAACAAGTTTAAATTAATAAACAAACACACTACAGAACAATTGCATCTTGTCTAATACAGTAACAAAACAAAGACAAATATATCCCTTTAGAAATTCATTTTCCGGAATCTTTAAACAAGCTTTTCAAATAGAGGGAAGACAACTAACAGAATTTTGTCGAGACTTGACCCTTAGGTTCATATTCATGCAGTGCGACATTATCGAGTTTACGGCCATGACCTCTCTGTAAAATTCTCAGTGCCGGCTTACTCTTACTGTAAATTGGTGAACATGCTAGTTTCCATTTGGATCTCAGACCAGGAGGGTCCTTTTCTTATCACATAGTGAAAATTATTCTATTTTTTTAATTTTTAATCTGTTTTTAAGAAAAATATTAGGATAAAAAAGTGTTTCAATTTGTTTTAATTCGCGCAGTTGTAATAAGAATATACAAGGATAGAAATATTGGATGACTAGGAGAAGGAAGAAAATTGCTGAGGATAATCAAATCCAAATTCTATGAATTATATTAAGTTTCAACCCCTATCCGCGGTATTATATTCGTATTCGCAAATAAATCTTTTAAACAAATTTTCGAAAAATATACATTATAATGAATTCAGATGAATCAAAATGTATAAGGTAGGACTGACTCATATAGCCTTACTGACGAGTCCAGTGAGTCAGTCCGGGACGAAACATAAAAAATCTAATTTTTATTTTATTTAAAAATATGAATAGTTTAAAAATTATTTGCAGAACACAAAAAATAAATATTATCACCCTAATACCAATAAAAAAAATCTTCTTTACACTTATAATACTTGGGTCAATTAAAAACAATATCTTTCGTAAAAACAGCAAAGATGTCATCTAACTAGAAAAAGTAATCTTGCTTAAAGTGTGCAAGCGTAGCACCTAGAAGAATTCTTTTTATAACTACTTTTCATCGCGGTTTTGGAATTGGTCACTTCCCGCACGCTATACATTACATGCCTCGAAAAGCGAACACTCCGTGCATGCCTTACAAAAAATATATTGCTCAAAAGGACGGTGAATAAATAAAATCGTGTGTCAAAGACTAATAAATAAAAAGTTCTAAAAGATATGTTTACTGATGATTTTTATTCATAAAAATTATTATAAAAATGAAGCAAGAGAGTTCATGAACAAAAAACAATGTTAACAATGGTATGCGATGAATATTAAAAAATTCATGAAATAAAACAGTTTTTCAAATGCCGAAAAAAGTAAACAGAAACAATACAATCAGCACCGCGTTGTATCTCGATCGAACACTAAATCGATTTAAAAGGACTTCTGGCGCCATATTCAAAATAGAAAAAGCCTGGAAACATATGTAGGAGTAATAATTCTTAATAAGTTATAATATATTATTTAAAAACATAACAAATAAATATTATCTTACAAAAATATAAGAAAAAAAAGAAGGAAAAATATATTCAACGCAAAATACTGACTGATAAAATAGATAAATATAACTTTCCGCATTTTCTTCTAATTTCGAGTTGATCTTATAACATTCCCTTCACACCACCCACAAAGAAGAAATAATTTACATATGGCTAAAGAAGATTTGGTGAAGATTTTCCAAATTTTTAATGAGCAAAAATAAGCATTTTCCACAAAATGCAATGTTATTGTGCTTATGATTTTTTCAGAGGAACCTAAGGCTATATAATGTACACCTAACACCCCATCCAACTCACCCACGTATTAGAAATCAATTCTAGTAAGCTGGAAAGACTTGGTAAATAGATTGCTGTATTACTCTTTGACGAAAAAATAACATTTTTAGAAAAAGTCGAAGTCGTTGTTTCTATGATTTTTTGATGTGATCCTCAGTCAATAGATTGTTATCCGAACACCCATACAAACCCACTTTCGCATTAGAAATCAATTCTAGAAAGTTTTTGAGACAAGTTTTTTATTATTTCTTCCAAAGACATTCCGACTCTTATGGCTTCTTTCTGAACCTGAATTCGAGTTGGAATCCGAAGGCTCAAGTCGATCAGACTCCATAGTGGCCGCTGAGCACTATGAAAACGATTTGAAACTGGTCTTTTTTCACATGATTCTTGGGAACCAGTTTTCGAGACAAGTTATTATTATTTATTCCAAAGACATTCTGACTCTTGTGGCTTCTTTCTAAACCTGAATTCGAGTTGGAATCCAGATCAGACTTCATAGTGGCCGCTGAGCACTATGAGAACGATTTGAAACTGGTCTTTTTTCACATTATTCTTCAGAACCAGTTTTCGAGACCAGTTTTTTATTATTTATTCCAAAGACATTCTGACTCTTATGACTTCTTCCTAAACCTAAATTCGAATTGGAATCCGAAGGCTCAAGTCGATCAGACTCCATAGTGGTCGCTGAGCACTATGAGAACGATTTGAAACTGGACTTTTTTCACATTATTTTTCAGAACCAGTTTTTTATTTCTTATTCAAAATACATTCTGAAATTCTGATTCAGAATGTCTTTGGAATAAATAATAAAAAACTTGTCTCGAAAACTGGTTCTGAAGAATAATGTGAAAAAAGACCAATTTTAAATCGTTCTCATAGTGCTCAGCGGCCACTATGAAGTCTGATCGACTTGAGCCTTTAGATTCCATCTCGAATTCAGGTTTAGAAAGAAGCCATAAGAGTCAGAATGTCTTTGGAATAAATAATAAAAAACTTGTCTCAAAAACTTTCTAGAATTGATTTCTAATACGAGAGTGGGTTTGTATGGGTGTTCTGATTACAATCTATTGACCGAGGATTACATAAAAAAATCATAGAAACAACGACTTCGACTTTTTCTAAAAATGTTATTTTTTCGTCAAAGAATAATACAGCAATATATTTACGAAGTCTTTCCAGCTTACTAGAATTGATTTCTAATACGTGGGTGGGTTTGACGGAGTGTTAGGGGTACATTATATAGCCTAAAGTTTCTCTGAAAAAATCATCAATATAATAACTTTGCATTTTGTGGAAATAACTTTTTTTTGTTGCTAATTACAAGTTTGGAAAATCTTTACCAAATCTTTACAGGCATATATAATTGATTTCTTGTGGGTGGATGGACTTTTGGGGATGTTATGATACCAATCCAGAACCCAAGGACTAAGATCGGAAACTATTCACCGGGTCTTTCCAGCTTTCTAGAGTTGAGTTCTATTGCGTGGGTAGGTTTTATGGGGTGTTAGGTGTACATTATATAGCCTAAGGTTCCTCTGAAAAAATCATAAGCACAGTAACATTGCATTTTTTGGAAAATGCTTATTTTTGCTCATTACAAATTTGGAAAATCTTTACCAAATCTTCTTTAGCTATATGTAAATTATTTCTTCTGTGCGGGTGGTGTGAACAGAATGTTATAAAATCAACTGAGAATTAGAAGAAAATGTGGAAAGTTTCATTTATCTATTTTATCAGTCAGTATTTTGCGTTGAATATATTTTTCCTTCTTTTTTTTCTTAAATTTTCGTAAGATAATATTTATTTGTTTTACTTTTTAAATAATATATTATAACTTATTAAGAGATATTACTCCTACATATGTTTCAATGCTTTTTCTATTTCAATATGGCGCCAGAAGTCCTTTTAAATCGATTTAGTGATCGATCAGGATAACACGCGGCGCTGATTGTACTGTTTCTGTTTACTTTTTTTCGGCATTTAAAAACGGTTTTATTTCACTACTTGTTTAATATTTATCGCGAGTGTTGACGTTTCGGAGGGAGTTTCCCCCTCAAATAGGAATATGTGCTTCCTGTGGGGAAAAAAATTGCCCCCCGACATCCTTTCGATGCGCCAGCATTCGAAACCAATTTTTTGAGGTGAGTTTTGTAGGTTGGATTACCCCCTACATTTCCTTTCTGTTGCAGCTTAATTGCGGAACTAAAAAATCGAATCCAATACTAACCCCAGTTTTTTCGGTGAGCCCTCAAAATCCCTCAAAACGAGATAAGACGTCACTCTCCAAATATAAATTAGAGAAATTGCACTAATTAGTACTTCAATTTCTCTAAAGCAATTAAAGGAAAGTCGTTCAGTAACTATTAGTAGAAAACTACTATTAGATAGTGGAAAACTACTATTAGTTGCTTAATAAAAATATATGAATTTATTGAGGGCTGCATTTAATAATTGAAGCCGGTTATAGAAGTGGGAAACGTAACAAATAGAAAAGTTGAATACAAGAAACAGATTATGCATTATTTTAAACTTTATTTAAACTATCAAAAAGCAGCATTGTGAAACTTGTAAATAGACTAGGTCACCAACTCCACTAACATACCGCATTCGCAAGTTATTGCTTCATAACGGAAATAAGAATCAACTACACAATAAATCTATTTTACCTTGCTTCATTAACATTGACAATAATGCCTTTAATGTTTACTGACAGAAATTCCACAAAATTCTATAAATTATAATACCACACATCTGACAGATGTTGATCCGTTAAATTTCATTTCGCAAAAGGAAGAGAAGATCAGAAACAAACAGATACAGTTCAAGGATAATTTACTTATTTTTACAATTTTTCATCTTTTATATTTTAATTTTGACCTTCTCGGAGTAACACGAATTTTAATTTCTGAAAAAGCTTGAAATAGTTTCATAAAAAGCTGTAGAACGAAAAATTCTCAATAATAAAAATTCAGGAATTTTAAATTTAATAAAAAGAGGTCGTTGTTTCGTGCCAATCAGCCTCAGTTTCTGGGATGTCGAAGTTTGAATGTGTGACTGGCTCTGAAGAAAGAATAAATAAATTAAAAAGTACTGTGACGAGAAAAGTTTTCAAAAACCTAATCCAAGTTTCACATACATTTTTCAGCGATTCCTCACAGCATTTTTTCTCAAGTTATTTGACTAACCTTATACTTTAATGTGCAAGATACGTTATTAATAGATTGTCAACTTACATGACTCAAATATTTTCAAAAAGAAAAATAGCTCAAGTTTGCTTTTATTTGATAGGAATCCAGGCCGTAGTTACAAAAAAATTTCGGGAGGGTATTTCAAGGGGCACACTCAAATACACTCAAGAAAGTATATATCTGTTATGTGCATGTTTCCAAAATTTGGGGGGGGGGGCAACCCGGTTGACCCCCTCACCCCTAATTACGGTCTTGATAGCAATAAGAGTTGCGTTACGCAAAGATTTATTTTCTTAACTCTATCCCACTACCTAAATGTAGATAATGATTTTTGTCAATAACAAGATAATTGTATATATACAAGTTGATCATATTCTAAACCTTGTCAGTTACACCTGAAGAAAATTTTTCAAAAATCGTTTATCTGTCTCCAGCAATATGAAGATTCTTATTTGTACTCTCATCACCACTTTTATGCTATTCCTCGATTCCGTTCGTAAGTAGAAACCAATATAAAAACAAATGGATTTTTGTAAATCATATATAATATATTCAATAAAACTACGCATCGCCCTTTGAAACAGTTGGAACATATGTTATCAATATGTTACGTATTTGTGTAATTAGGTATTTAACGAAAATAGTGTCTCATTGATTTTTTTTAAACTCATTTCTTGTCAATGATTTATGATCATTCGATACATTGTTAAAAATAATATTAAATTTAAAATACCAATGTAAATTAAAATTAACGACTCAAGCATATGAAATCGCAATTTAGGTACGCGTTGATTAAATTTCATATACATTCATGATCATCACTCAGATAATTCCATTTACACCAAATCAAAATAAGATTAGCAGTAATTTTCGATTCTTAATAATAAAACATGATACCTTCTTACAAATAATCAAGAATAAAACTGGATTTTAAGGAGGAAAGTTCAATTATGTAAATAAATGATAGATCTAACCTACTAAAATTTAGAGAAATGAAAGCACTTTGAGTTTTGAAGCACGCTGCTATACCGACCTGTATATTAGATTTAATATAAAATGTACAGCTATTCATACTTTAATGTATATTAAATTTCAACACCCGTGTATACAAATGACTTCATATACATTTGTATTAAATTTAATACAGATTTTTCTAACAAAGTATACAGCCCAGTTATATCCAGACTTGTTACGTTCACTTCGTTCTGATAAAAAAAGTGTATTGAAATTTGTTCTATAGGAAAACTTGAAATATACGCGGAAAAAACGTCCACAAACTGTAGGGTACCTGCAGTCGTTTGCACGAGGAGACGACATCGAAACCGAACTTCAGGTGTATTAAAAAAATACATCTTCTCCAGGGAATTTGGTTTTACAAATACTTTAATGTTGCTGCAGTCATGTCCTCGAGGACACGGCATCGAATCCGTGCACCTGGTGTATAAAGTACATCTTCGCCAGAGAAAATTAATCTCACGAGTACTTTAAGGTCCCTGATATTATTTCCTCAAGGGCAAGACATCGAATCCCTGCACCAGTTGTGTGAAATACATCTTCCTCGAGGAAGCTTGGTTTCTCGTCGGTTCTTTGAGGACACGACATCGAATCCCTGCACCAGGTATATAAAAAAATACATCTTCTCAGGGAAGTTTGGTCAGATGTATAAAATACATCTTCCTCAGAGTATTTTGATTGCACGAGTAATTTGAGGTGTCTGCAGTCATTTCAACAAGGACACAACATCCAATCCCTGGACCAGGTGTACAAAATACATCTTCCTCGAGGAAACTTTATTTTACAAGTGTTTTAGGGTACCTGAAGTAATTTTGTCGAGGATACGACATACAATCCGTGTACCAGGCGTATAAAATACATCTTTCTCGGGAAAGTTTAGTTTTACTAGTACTTTAAGGTTTCTGCAGTGATTAACTGGAGGACACGACATTCAATCCCTACACATTAGGGTTGTCCAAATTTTTCTACATTTTCATCAGAGAAGGTATTAGATTTGTGTAAAATTTGACCCCCTCCATTTTTGTCAAATGCTCACGTTTCGTCACCCCCTGAACCCGAAAAACAGTTTTTCATGAATGTGTCTGTCTGAATGGGTGTACGAATGTCTGTGAGCACGATAACTTCCGAAAGAACTGAGAGATTAGATTGGCCCTTGGTACACTCTTTCGCTGCCTTCAAATGAAGGGCAAGTTCGTTAGCCAGCCATTTGGATGAGCATTCAAAAAGTGAGAGCATTTTCAAAATTGTTGAGAACAATTTTTTTTAGAATTTGAAAATTCTATGGACGGCTGTCCATAGTATTCAAAAAGACTAACAATTTATCCTAATCACTTTTTTCGATAAAAAAAATTCCCAGAGTTACAGCATTTACAATATTCAAAAAAAAAAGAGGAAAATTAAAATTTTAAGTCAGAGAACGCACGATATGAAAAAAGTCTAGAGAAGAAAAACGTTGCTTTTTGAACACCCTACAAGCTTGTCATAATAACTTTTTGAATTTTCTTGAAAAATCGAAAATTCCACTTTGCGGTGAAACTATCAATAATAATTTTTTTATAGCACGCGTAGTTTTTGTCTTAATCGTAAAAAATAACATTAAAAATAAAAGAATAGAATTTTTTGAAAAACTGCACTACGTACGAAAAGAAATTAATAGAAAAAAAGTTGTTCAACCAAAAGGATCTACAAATTTGTTATTATTAATTTTTAGATAGAAAAAGTAGATTTTCTTTTATTCGTAAAATACAGGATAAAAAATAAAAAAAATTAACTATTGTAAAAACGACACAAGGGACAAAAATAATGAAAAGACAAAAGTTGTTCAATCAAAAAAATCTACAAATTTGTTATAAGCTCTTGCGGTTTTTTCTGAAATTGTTAACTTTTTGTTCACTTTTCACTTAGTGAGGTAATAATTAATGCAAGTTAATAAACATAATTATCTTCAGTTTGCTTCAACTTTATAATTATAAACAAATAATAAATTAATATCAATAATTGTTTTTCAACCCGTATTGTATTTTTTCAAAGGTAATTATTTTTACTCTTTTGCCAATTTAAAAAAAAATATAAATTTAAACAAAAAGGCTATCTTACAGCAGAAATAACAACAAAGAATGGAATATTTAGGAGTGGGTAGAAGGGGTAAGAGGTAAGTCTACAAATGACTTGTAAAATTTTTTTTTTGAATGACAACACGAAATTTATTGCAAATCGTAAAAGAAAAATGTGTCATTGCTCGTATGTTACTATCAGCTTATTTCCGGGCTTCTGTTATCACTTATAATAAACACTGTTTCTAGCTTTCGACTCTAGTAAAAAGGGAATTGAACTCAAATATAAATTTTACAAACATATTCCCAAAAAACAACGAAATTATTTTAAAAATTATACTCTTTCACGTTTATTTATTATTTGCTATTAAGTAAAAAGCCAAAGTGAAGTTAAAAATTTCAGAAAAAACCGCAACTATCTAGCATCACTGTAGGAAAACATAGTTATGAACAATAGTAATTTATTTAAACATATATATTTGTCAAAACTGCATTATTTATTAACATAAACTAACTCAAAAGTGGATAAAAAGTGGAAAATCTTTTTAAAAACTGTAAATCTCTAGCATTATTCTTATAGAATATTGCGATCAATAATAATAAATTATTTAAATAATTATTTATGTTATATATAATTCATTATTTGTTCGCTCAAACAAAAAAATTGAAAATAAGTTGAAAAAATCGTAAAAAACTTGGACTTTCTAAATCTATTCAAAGAGAAAATTGCTAAAAACAATAATGAATTATATACACAATTCATATAAACATCATATTATTATTATTGAAAAGTAGTATTTCATCTATAATAAACAATTGGTATGAAAGAAAAAGCAAAAAAGTAATAATTAGCGTCAGAAACTCGCAAAACCCAATTTTTCATTTACGGGATTTCTTTGGGACCCTATGAGACAGGCTTATGGGAGTGATATTTAAAAATAGGTTTTGAAAGTATTAGAAGCGTCCGAAATTTCACACCTCAGTTTATCAACGGATCTCCATGTTTTGAGACAGACTGTATCCGTCCGCAAAATCGATAACTATCGAAAAAATGACCGGATCAAATCGAGATTTGGCATACTTTTTTGGTCTTTAAAGAAAGAACGAGTTCGTTAACTAGCATTCCTTGACGAACGGTTATGGTTTTATCCATATAAAATGCTATCCAAAATCGAATATTCCAATTTAAAGCCAAACGACGACAGATACCTAAAAGAAGATGAAAAAAAGAATGAAAGCTTTTCAAATTATCCAGAATTTTTTTCAACCATTTTTTAATAGGATTCATCTTTTTTTTTGCCCGGTAATTTTGGTCAAAAACATGTAGTAGTGCCAGCTTCAGCTGAAACGACTTGCACGTCGAAAATGTCGAAAATTTTAATTTTAACGCAAACGACGACAGATGCGTGAAAAAGTTTAAGAGAAGAATTGTAGCTTTTTAAAATACCTATAATTTTGCTTTTACCCATTTTTTGAGAAGACTTGATATTTCAGTTTTATTTATCGAAAATACTATAAAAAAAATCAAAAATTCAAGTTTTTCGCCAAACAACGTAAAATATGGGAAAAAGTTTCAAGGAAAAATGATAGCTTTTGAAAAGTGCTATAAAATTTCATATCACCATTTTCTGGTAGAACTTGTCATTTCGGTTTAATCTATCGAAAATGCTATGAAAAAAATAGAAAATTCAAATTTGGAGTCAAACGAAGTAAGATACTATAAAAGTTCCGAAGATGAATTGTAGCTTTCAAAAACTCCTATAACATTTTTTAACCGAGTTTTAATATTAATTGTCATTTTGGTTTTACTTATCAAAAATAATGTGGAAAATTCCCAAATTTAAATTTTGAACCAGAAGACGCAAAGTAAGGAAAGAAGCCTGAAGTAGCAATTGTAGCTTTCAAAAACTCCTACAAAAGTTCTTTTAACAATTTTTTGATAGGACTTATCATTTTGGTTTTAGGGGTCGTGCATAAATTACGTAACGCAATTTTCCGACAATTTTGACCCCCCCCCCCCCTATGTAACGCTTTTCCCGACTTTTCCCTGTAGTTTTTCACCATTAGGTAACACTAAGCTAGACCCCCCTCCGGCCAAAAAGTGTTTCGTAATTTATGCACGACCCCTTGTTTATCGAACATGCTATCCAAAATCGAAATTTCCCATTTAACGCCAAACGACGACAGATACACAAAAAAAAGTTTGGGAGAAGAATTAAAGCTTTTCCAAATATCTACAATTTTTCTTTTAACCATTTTTTGATAGGACTCGTCTTTGTTCTTTTATGCGTCGAAAATGAATAAGTAAAAAATTCTAATTCTAAGGCAAACGACGAGAGATGCCTAAAAAAGTTTACGAAAAGAAATGTAGCTTTTTGAAAGACCTATAGTTTTTCCCTCAACCATTTGTTAATAACACTTGATATTTTGTTTTTATTTATCGAAAATAGTATTAAAACAATTCAAAAGTCAAGTTTTGAGCCAAATGACGCAAAGATGAGATAAAGTCTAAATAAGGCATTGTAGCTTTTCAGAAGTCCTAAAAAATTCTTAAAAATAATTTTTTGATAGGATTTGTTATTTCTGTTTTGTTTATCAAAAATACTATGGAAAAAATAGAAAATTCAAATTTGTAGCCAAACGACGTGAAATACGGAAAAAAGGTGCGAAGTGGAATTGCAACTTTTAAAAAGTCCTGCAATATTTGTTCAACCAGTTTTTACTATTACTTGTCAATTTAGTTTTATTTAGCTTAGATAATAGTTAATAGATGGTAGATAATAGTTCAGTGAAGAGTGTATCATTAAAAAATCCCTATATATTTTTTCTTACAGAATCAGTGAAACAAATTCCAGGTCCTAGTCAACCACTGCGTCCAAATCAACCACCACCGCGTAATGTGTTGAAATATCGTGCTTCAGATGGACAGTGGTACCTTAATGGAGACATATATGGAACGCATTATGATGGAACAATTTTGCCATACAGACCCTATGAAGGTAGGAGTGTGACCTTCAGAAGAGTGACATCCACATACATCAACACACATTCACACACACACACACACATACACATCCGGACAATTGCTTAGAACATTGTATTAGACATTATTAAATTGAGGAAGGTTTAATTGAATAAATTAAAAAATTTTGGAAAATGTTACCATTACAAAGCTTCCTCTATGGGAAGCAAAAATTGTTAAGATTCAGAAAAAAATTCAAAATTCCCGGTTGAAAATGACATTTTAAAACTCAGAACAAGAGAAATAGGGTGATTTTTCTGAAAAATAGAATAATAATAAGAAAATAAATTATTCTAATAAAATTAATCTAGGTACCATATTCATAAGGTTTCGAGTCGAAGTATTTTTTAATTTTCAACAAAATAGTGTAATTTCTAGCCAAGAAAAGAAAAAACTTGTCAACCAAAAAAAAGGAATTTCTAACGAAAGATTCAAATTTTCTAGCTGAAAAATCGAATGCTTAGGAATTTGGCTCTTAAACCCGAACAGATGAACATTCAACAATCGAATTAATTTTAAACCAAGAAAGATCAATTTACTTATTTAATAGTTATTTATTTAATAGTTAAACTAAACACATATAATATATTTTAATAACTGAAATAAAATTATTTCAGTGTACTACATGATAGACAAATTACCAAAAAATTTTAGAAGTATCTGTCCATTGATTACAACGTTTCACTGGTGGTGAAAATATATGTTTTCTTTAATGTCTGCGTTTGAATGCGGAAAACCCAAATGGTCCTTATCCAGTTGCACGTCCAATTTTCCTTTTTATAATTTTAAAATTAATTTTTTCGACTGGTAGCAGAAAATATTTTGAGATATTCCTAATGTGTATCGACAAATATAGTGTCCTAAATTACTCGAAAACGTTAGAAACGGAAATTTGAAAAATTGGACCCTATTTTGTAATTATCATGTCTTAAAATATAGTTTCATATCTCTTATACTGTTTCACTGCAAAAACCAAAACTTTGAAATATTGAAAATATTTTGCATCTGGTAATAATAGATGATAACTTGTTGCATTTAATATACAGACTTCATTAACAGCCAAATATGCTCTCAAACCAGGAGAAATAGGGTAATTTTTCAAGAAAATACGAGAATAATAAGGAAAGAAATTATTTTAAATATGATTCATCTGTACCATATTCATAAGATTTCGAGTCGAAATTTATTGCAATTTTCAACAAAATAGTGTAATTTTCATCCAATAAAAAAAAAAGACTTTTCAACCCAATAAAACGAATTCTTGAAAAAAGATTTAGGTTTGCTAGCTAAAAATTCGAATGTTTAGGAGTTTGACTCTTAAAACAGAAGCGATGAATTTTCAAAAAAAAGTTCATTTTCTACCAAGAAACATTGATTTCCTATCGAATAATTGAACTTTCAAGCCAAAGAGACAAATTTCCAATCAAAAAAGTTGAACTTTTAATCAAATAGTTGAATTTTCAACCAAAAGAGATGACGGATTTTATATACAGCGAGGAGACGAATGTTCAACAAAGAACTTCAATTTTCGACCCAAAAAGATGAGTTCCTCAGAAAAAAGTTGATCTTTTAACAAAATAATTAAATTTTTCATCAAATAGTAGAATTTTCAAACAAAAGAGATGAATTCTGAATTAAAAATATATTAGCAGATTTTTCAATAAAATTATTAAATTTTCCACCAAATAGTAGAATTTTAAACCTAAAGAGATACATTTTAAATTGAAAATATGATAGCAGACTTTTCAATTATATGGAAATAACTTACATCCGTAAAAGGTGGATTTTCAACAACGAAAATTAATTTCCAATCTTTAGGAACGGATTTTCTATCCCAACAGACGAAAGTTTAACAAAGCAGTTGAATTTTCGATCAAAAAACATGATTTTCAAGGGAAATATTGGAATATTCAACAAAATAATAAAATTTTCCACCAAATTGTAAAATTTTTAACCAAAAGAGATGAATTTTGAAATCAAAATACAATAGTAAACTTTTCAAATAAAAAGAATTAACTTTCGACCAAAAAAGACGACTTTTCTACCAAGAGACGAATTTTTAAACCAAAAACACCAATTTTCTATTCAAAGAGATAAATTTTCAATAAAGCAGTTTAATTCGCAGCCAAGAGAGATGAATACTCAATACAAAATATAAAAGTAGCCTTTTCATTTGAGAAGAATTAACTTTTAACGAAATATAGTTAGATTTTCGTTTTGGGTTCTAATAAATCAGTTCTCGGTTAGGCGAAAAAACGAGAAAAAGGTTCCGCAAGAAAAGGGCCCATTTTGTTGATAGTAGCTTAGGAAATATTCGTTTTTTGTGATCGAGTAACTAAAATATAGACTTTGGATTTTCGATAGGAAATCATACATCAATCAATCATCATAGTATAAAAAGGAATATCCATTTTTGAACGAAACCTTAACTTTCTATTCTAAATTCTATTCGATATATTAATGGGGATGATTGGTAACACTGATGTGAGTAAAATTCCAAGAAAATTTTTTTCGAAGAGCAAGAAGATATTTATTTTAAAAGTAAAAAGAAATCTGAAAAATTGCTGTTCTAAAAAAAAATTCCCGACCAGTTGCTGGCTTCTCCGCGTGCTCAAAATTCCAGGCCAGTTCCGGGTTAACCCAGTCAGTGGCCATCCTGTACTAGGAAAAATTCATGCTGTTACTTGCAATGTAAAACAAACGTTAGAGGTGAATATTGAAAAGTATTTAGCGATCAGTTACTCGCATCAAGATTGCATTACAATTTTTGAATGTTCACAATTTCTGTAAATTTCCAAAAATTCGAAAAATTACAGAATATTTGGTGATTTATAAATTTACCAGAAATTTCCAAAACTTTAGAAATTTGTCAAATTTATATTTTAAAAAAGTTTTCAAAATTTTTCTATATGAGCAGAAATCATGCATGTATTACAAAAAATGTATGAATTCGTGCATTTGTCAAAAACAATATTGTTTGCACACAGAGGGAGGATGCTTTTTATGAATCGTATATTTTTTCAGTACTCGTCTCCGGATCGCACTTACGCACTCGCCTGCAACACGTACTGAAAAAATTATACTCATTGAAAAAATCCCGTTTGTCCCCCTTGATGTATAATATACTATTTTGTTACAGTCTGTAAACCGTATTGTCGACAACGGAGACGTGAGGTAAAATTAGGCAAACAGTCGCCAATTAAAAAAGAAGCACGGTTAATAGCACCGGAACTTCAGGAAGGTGATCTAATGTACCGCGGCAAAGTTCCTATTGGAATAGTCGGAAAAGACTACTCAATTTGGGAATATCATCCATCTCATGGCGGTAATTTAAAATCAAACCACAATCTTAAACAAATATTAGAGAATAATACCTTGAATGTTTCGATTTTCTTCAAAGGAGGTGGCCCGGATGAGTAACCCCCTTTCTAGATTGCAGATGCAAATGAGTAATCTTAGCTTCTCAACCGAAGGGGGGAGTGTAACTTTTAAACCCTCCTCCCCAAACTTTCTCTGAATCCGCTCTGGAGTGTTTATATTCAATAATATTTCCTTGAAGTAAAGTGCTTGTAGGAATTCAGAAAAAAGTTCAAAACTAATTTCTTGTCGGGAAAAGCGAAGCACCCTAATTCTGTATTTGACACGTGATATTTTGTTTTTTCTAGGTTTTACAATTTTTATTAAGTAAGCCTTAATAATTTTGATATAGAAGCAGAAAATATCGCATTCAGAAATGCAGAATCAACGGAACGCGACTTTTCCCCACCTGTGACGCTTATCCCCAGTTTGCGGTGTTATTATTCTCACAATTTAGATACAATTTACGAAAATTTACAAGTTACAAACTTGCAGGGCAAAAGTATATCAAAATCCATTAGGTCCAAATTTTTTCTTTCGATCCAATAGGTCTTAGTATACAAGCTACACTGTTAGAAAAATCTCTACTAAATTTAGTATACATGTAATGGAAGCAAGAATGCATAACCTGAAATTAAATTTAGTATACCAGCGTACAGTAAATTTAGTATATTCTTACTGAATTTAGTAAACACGTATATGAAATTTAGTATACGCGTGTACTAAATTCTGTATAAATATACTAAATTTACTGTACGCTGCTACACTAAATTTAATTTCATGTTGTGCATTTTTGCTTCCATTACATGTATGCTAAATTTAGTAGAGATTTTTCTAACAGTGTATTGAAGTTTGAGTATTTACGCTCGAGCATTCGACTCGCCACTCTAGATCCCGGCCGAACTTGACGAACACCAATTATTGACGAAAATACAGTCATATCAATTCTATAGGGGATTTTTCACAAAGATTACGAATCATGAAAGAAAAAAATCTATAGGGCAACTTTTTGAAGATAAACGGCGTCAAAAAGTAAAAACAGAAACAAAAAAAATAGTTTTTAACTTCTATGAAAAGCTGTTGCACACCAGTAACGAGCCCAAATATATTAAGAGATGGCTCAAAAAATGGCTTAAAGCTCAATCTAGGAGCCATTCTAAAATAAAATACACTGTTAGAAAAATCTGTACTAAATTTAATATACATGTAATAGAAGCAAGAATGCACAGCATGAAATTAAATTTAGTATACCAGCGTACAGTAAATGTAGTATACTTATACTGAATTTAGTACACACGCATATGAAATTTCGTATATGCGTGTACTAAATTCAGTATAAATATGCTAAATTTACTGTACGCTGGTATACTAAAGTTAATTTCATGTTATGCATTCTTGCTTCCATTACATGTATACTAAATATAGAACAGATTTTTCTAACAGTGTAATGGGCTACCGCGCTCTATTACAGAAGAAATGCAATAATATACACTCAATTGCCGTTAACTTTCAAGAAAAAAAACACTTTTGTTAGAAAACTAATTTTAGTTGAAAAGTACTTGTTTGAATTTACCATCTAGCGCCTGTTAATACAATTCTTTGTCATAGTTTCAGATATTTACAAACAATTTTCAATGAAAAATAAAAACTCAAGGTGGAGAATACGAAATGGTCCTTATCTAGTTTTCCATCTCATAAATTTAAAAACTGCGTCTTTTTTACAATATCACAAAAATGTAGTAAGCACTATGAATATGAGAATTACAGCTGGATGAGGACCAAAGTTAAAATTATTTCTATACAATCATTTGGGGTGGTGAAAATATGTATATTTTTTACATTCTCATCCTAATGAGAAGGCATTAGTTTTATGTAAAATTTGACTTCATCGGTTTGGGATACGTTTTTAAGGTATAAAAAGAATGAACAAGTTAATTGACCAGCCATTTTTAACGAACAGTGCTGGTTTTATCCATCGGGAACTATTTTTGAAAACTATACCAGATACGAAAAAAATTGCTTATCTCAAAAATATGAACAAATTTGGTTGAAACCATTTTTTTATAAGACGCACATTTTTTTTAATCGTGAAAAGTGTTATTAAAATTTAGGAAATCCATTTTGTGGTCAATCTACACAAGATACGAAAAAATCTGAATCGCTCTGAATCGCTCTGAACTATTTTTTGATAGGATGCGCATTTTTTTAAATTACATGAAGGCAAGGCAATGAAAATACATATGTTTCAACAGCAATGTACATTATGTATTGTAATAATTATTATACATTTATTGACACGATACATTTTGCATGGTAGTTGCGAATAAAGACTAATGGCAATTAAGGAACAAATATTAAAATAATAATGGAAAAAATACAATTTGTATACTCAATAGAGTTGAACATAATATAGAAAAGTGCGCGTTACTTAAAAATTTTATATATGTTATAAGAATGTGTTCATTAAAGCCGAAGGAGCTTTAGGGAAAAAGAATTTACGATCACAAAATTAGTTGCCGATGGATATACCTTTAATTTTAAAAGGTCTATGCACAAATATGGGAAAAGTACAAAGAGTGAGCGCGCAGCGCGAGGTAAATACGTTATCGAGCCCAATGCGCAAGATCCAACCAGTTTTTACTTTTATAATTTTTTAATTAATTTTTTCGAGTGAAAGGAAAAATGCTTTTGAGATATTTATAATACGTATCTATTAATAAATATAGTGTCCTAAATTATTATTTAAAAAGGTTAAAAACTGAAATACCAAAAATTGAGTTATATCTTGTCATTCTCATATCTTAAAATACGGTTTTATGATTCTTACGTTAAAACATTTATTTCATTTGATTTATTTAAGAACCGGTTCATGATTTAATAATTGTTTCAAATGTAGAATGCTTTTGTTTAATATCATTTTTAAAAAAAACATTCTATAATTATGAAGGATCCCCTTATCTTGAAAAAAGCTTACATGGAAGTCCACAGTCAAATTCTTCTTCCAAAAACATCTGGCTATCTTCCACACGTTCAAATTTTTGCAGTAAAATTTATAATTATAGATCCAAATCTATCTCTCAAATATGGTATTGTTCAAATATGTTGTCCTCAATTTGTAAAAAACTCAATTCTCAAAAGTCAAGCCCTGTTTTCTATTTCCAGCGAAAGAGCTTACAAAGCCCCCATTGTAAAGCTCTCCAGTCGGGCCCATTAGTACACGAGGTCTTTCGTTTCAGGCGTCATTCACTCCACTGATACTCTTCATCATGAATTTCTTCTCAACTATTTGTCGACATACTATTCTGTCCTGGAATACCTCTTTAGCTTCTTTCACGTTCATGCATTTCCTCATGCAAGCTCTTGTATTTCTATGACTTTTCATATTTTTTAGAATTAGAGTCTCATTCACAAATTCCAACCACTCTTTCCTCGGTCTGCCTCTGAGTACGCTGTCATTTATTTTACCTCGACATACTTGTTTCGTGAGTCGATCACCTTTCATTCTCTCAACATGCCCAAGGCATTTCAACGAATTTCTTTCACACTTGTCAATCAGTGTCTCCTCTACACCACATACTTTGAGGATTCTCTCATTACTGACTTTGTCTATTAATCTTTCACCGCACATATTGCGCAAGAATTCCATGCCAATCGCGTTAATTTGACTTGTATCCTTTTCTTGATAGGAGCAGGTCTCACTACCGTACAGCACAGCGAGTTTAAGTACAGTATTATATATTACCATTCTAGCTTTATCTGATATATTTTTACTTTTGATAATGGACCCTACCCTGCCGATATCCTTCTTATCTCATTTGTACGCCTATCTATCTCTCCATAGATCTTTCCGTCAACAGTAAATAAACCACCAAGATACACTTACTTATCAACTTGTTCTATGGCCTCATTATCTAAGACAATTTTGTATACTGTTTTTTCACCCTTTCCTTTGAACACCAGAATTTCTGTTTCATTCACGTTTATTTGAAGACCCATGGTTTTCCTGTTAGTATTCAGTTTGCTCAAGATTCTTTGCAAGGTTTCGATTAACTCTGCCATAACAACCTTATCATCTGCGAACGCTAATCTTCTTAACTTCTCCGTTGAGAAGGGCCATTCTTAGATACTTGTCCTTGAACATAATAAATATCCATGAGGACACAACTCATCCTTGAATAATATCGAACCAGTCACTCAAACGCAAAGAAGGGTTTGATGGCGGCAACCAGAAATCGGGTTCTCCCAACCGAACTGTCGGGTTGCCTATGGTCTGACCCAACTCACGGGTTGTTGTTCCTGAACTGGTTCGGTCGTTCCAAGTTTAGTCACTGTAACCGGACAGTTCGGTTGCAGTCACCAACTGCTCGCTTAAGATCAGTACCCAGAACCAAACTGTTCAGTTACAGTAACCTTAAAGTTCGATTGTAGTAGTAGCACAGTTGGTTTACTGTAAACTAGCTGTTTGGTTACACCAATTCATCTCCCGTCATTCTCCCTTAACATCACTCCTGTGGGATTGGGTGCTGGGCTGCAAATTTACACAAATATTTGTAAAATACGCTTGAAACTGATGAATTTTGAAAAATTTCAAAGTTATCATTTGTCAATTTTCTGTCTTGTGAAAATATAAAAGATTTAAAAAATATTCAATTCAGTTGAGAGTAAAACTCTGCTTGTAGGAGCCATGAATTGATCCGTACATGATCTTCCTGGCAAGAATGCACTCTGGGCTACCTATATCTTTTTTTCTGTTATTTTTATTATCCTATGTGTAAGTGTTTTTGAATACATTTTTCTTACGGTGCTTAGTAAGCTGATGCCTCTGTAATAATTGCAGTGGCTTTCTCTTCCTTTCCTTTGTATATTGGGACGATAATCGCCTTTTTCCAGTAGTTTGGAACTTCTCCCATCTCGATACATAAATTTATCAACTCACACAACCTGTGAGGTATGTAGTCGGCACCGTATTTAAACATTTCTTCTTCAATAAAACGAAACGGTTCAATTATTCATCTATATTCATTGTATTCCCTTCAAGGTAATCTCGAATGGAAGCAATACACATATTTCAACGCTTCCTTCATTATGCAAAACACTTTTCATAGGCCGAGTTTGGAATCGGCCCCAGCTCCTTCTGCGAATTCTCATTTATCGCCTCAATCGTTTCAAAAGTCATGTTAGGTCAATACGGAGCTTGCGGGACGATATGAACGTTGTTTTTGGTCAAATAATCGCGTACAAGATGAGATGTGTGAGCCGGAGCGGCTCAAACTCTCGGCACAAGCCGCGCTTCAACTTGTCTGAGGCCCAAGACATCGTGCATAATACTCTGCACCGATCCGAACAAGACGCCAAGATTTGCTAATATCTCCCTGATGCTCACACGACGATCTTTGAGGACAATTTTCTTAACTTTTTCGATGTTTTCGTCGGTCACAGAGGTAGATGGACAACCGGAACAAGGCAAATCATCAACCACAGTACGACCCACTTCAAACTCTTTATATCACTCGTACGCTTGTGTTTTCGACATTGTCGAGTCCCCGTAGTCTACCGTTAACATTTTCAACGCTTCTGCACATGATATTTTGTTAGAAACACAAAATTTCAGGCAAACTCTTTGCTAAAAAAAAATCGACATTGCGAAATGCGCAGAACACAACAAACAATGACTTGTTTACAAAGCTATCACGCACAAACTTTTAATAAATGGCGCTCAAACGAAAATTAGTTTCATAATAAAAATGTTCTTTAAAAGTCAGTTG
>CAKNXH010086023.1:0-16079 GCA_932178445.1 Andricus quercusramuli | reverse complement strand
AATGGCGCTCAAACAGATGTTTGAGCACCAGATAACAGATGTACCAAACTATAAAAAAAAAATGTTTTGACAATATCTCAAGCGCGGTTTATTTGAATGAGAAATTCCGGGTACATTTTGATCATAAGGTATGTCGCAGTTGTGCTGCCCTATAGCTTCAGCTCCCAATAATTCCATGAAAGGGTCTCTCAAAGCGTCTAGTATCCCATCTGTATCATATATTATTGATACGAAACAGTCCAATTTTAACGCGGTATTATTTAACGCGTTTGAGCAATAAAAAGTTATCAGAGAGTGGGGATTTTGAAAAAGAAACAGCGAAGTTTGCAAAAAATGATTTAATATTTAATATTCTACACATTGCTCATATTTCAAAACGAAAATTAGTTTCATAATAAAAATGTTCTTTAAAAGTCAGTTGTAATTAAATTTATACAATCCATTTCTTCTCTACTAGGGAGCTACAGCCCATTAGTTTTTCTCAGAATAAGTCCAAGATTAAGCTTTAAGCTTTCATTCGAGCAAACTCGTGAAATATTTCATTTGATCATTAGAGTTTAACAAGTTTTTAAAGAAGTGAAAAAAACGCTTTTTTCACTTTTAGACCCCATTTTTCTACAAAAACTTGACGTGATGGATCATTTTTGCATTGAGATTTGCAATCAACGTGAAAAATCCCCTATAGAAATGATATGACTGGATCCTTTCGTCACAAAATTAGTGTCGGACTGTAAGTGCCAAGTCCGGGGTCTGAGCTCTAGCGAGTCGAGCGCTCGAGTGTAAGTACTCAAACATCGATATCTCGGAAACCAAAACACATTGCTTCGAAAAAAATAAGGACCTAATGGATTTTTATATACTTTCACCCTGCAATTAACGACCCGCATTTTGCGACTTCCCATTGTTAATGGTTCTTTATTAATAATTTTGGTTAGGCTTTACATTAATTAATTACTATATATTTCTAATTGGAGCAGGTAGACCACGAAAAGTCGATCCTATGGATGGTGATACATTGGTACTCAATGGTCAGTGGACTGTCAATCCGCATTATGGGATCGTCGATTATTATAGAGGAATATTTCCATGGATGAAGAATTTAAGTTTCGGCGAGCTCCCCGAGTAATAGTTGGGATTTGAACAGGATCCTTGTCAGAGGCCACATCAAACTTCTTTTGACGGCTCCCAACAATTTAGCGTAACCAAACTAATAGGGCCTATTACAATTTGCCTAAAGCGGACCCTAAAAACAATAGGGAAAATCAATCTGGGCCCCAACAATACCTCATGAACATTTCTACATGGGAGTCAGTAGGCTCATATCCACTTCCTCGTCCAGCGGGTAATTTAAAAACTACAATAAATAAAAATAGCATACAAGTCTTTGGTTCAATCGAATGTTGGTGCATTCGAATACCTACCCTCGAAACTGTTCAAGTACCGAAGAACTTTCAAATCTGGTTCACTGAAAAAAGGTTGGTTGCGACAACTAGCTTTTCATTAATAGAAATGTTATTAGCGGCAACACGTCGCCGTTAGCACTCCTACGTGGATCATATTAGTAATGATTGTAATCGTAAGCCCAACAAATAAAAGTAGTCACATTTACCACCAACAAAAAAAGTAGTAAAAGTTGCAAGATTGGTTTCTTAGCGACATGAGCAGAAGTGAAACTTGACCAGCGCTGCCAACATTGGCGTCAAAATATTAGGTTTTGGAAAAGTCTATCAAACTGATTGATTATCTGAATATGCTGGAAGTTCAGAAGCTGCTAGAAACCTGGAGATCAGAAGCTTACTTCGAAAAACTGCAAAAATAACAATGTATTTTTCCTTTCAGGAGTTTTTTCTAGTAATTGTCCATACTACTTTATTAGATGTCTCAACTAAAACCCAAAGGGGGCATCGTGACCGTAAAGTTCAGTTTTCTTTGCTTTCGTCGAATGTAATTCGAAATTATATTCAATTGAAATTCATTATTATTAATCTGCTGTGGAGGCCCCACTAGTTTTATATAGAATTTGATTTGCTGTTAACTATCGTAGAGTTACCTGACTTCGGAATTTGGCTCAAACTTGTGACATACAAGTTTATGGCTTCAACACAACCAAATAGTATAAAAGCAGCAAAAACTTTAAAGTTTCCGAAGTTGGAGGATTCTACGGTATCTTATTGTAAAAGAAAGACTTTAAAGTGTCGCGATTATCTAGTAAAATAAATTGAATCGTTTATAATTACCAAATTGTAAAACTCCTACCGGCGGTTTTTTTTTTTTGTAAATGCGGGAGTTTCTTCCACAATTCTTTCAAAAAACTTTACTTAACTAGAAACAAGTGACTAATTAATTCCGACCTTCCCATTTCGCTCCTCTAACTGTAAGTATCCGATCAATTTCGTTTTGGATTTGGTGGGGTACAAATAAATTAGTGAAATTGAATATAAACTAAAAAACCCTCATTTGTTTTTCAATATTTCAAATTACACCTGGAGAATGTTTCCGCAAAATTCCTTTGAAAACACTTTTTTTTTTGTATTTACACATGATAAATGTGTGATATATTTGTAAACTGAATTCAGTCAGACGTGGAATTTGGCTAGCCTTTGTGGCGTTGTAAACATGTGAACCATGTAATTATTTATCGATAATCTTAATTTTTTCATACAGTAAACATTGATATCAGAACGGGAAAGGAATACGGAAGAAAAACGTTCATTGAATCAAGTGAACGCGTTTCTTTGGCTGATTGTACTCGAAACAAGCTATAATTTTCTTAATACAAGGAAGCGAGTTTCTTGAATGTAAAAAATAATAGAACAGCTCAACTGTTTTAAGAAAATTATGATCGATAGATTGATACAAATAAATGACAAATTAATTAGATCCCTTATTTTTGTGTGTCACACTACATCCTCAAGCGTCAAATTCTGATCGAAAAATGGATCAATTCGTTATAGTGGAAGGAACAATGACACCTACGTAGGAAGATTTAAATGCATTTGTCATTTCCAAAAGCACACGGAGAAAAAAAGATGCCATAAGTTCAATATCTAGGTGTTTCGGTTCAACATATTCAATGTTTAACTATAGGACAGCCATCTAGATGTTAAAGGTCAGTTTCTGTATATATTAAGGACATGCAGTGCAGAGCATTCTTAAGTCAAATCATTTTTTGTAGAAGAAACAGCACTGTCGTCAACCATTTTATGCTATCCAAACAATGTACAGCATTAATATTAATATTTGTAAACAAAATATTGGTTATAGCCATTTTTCCACAAACACATAAATTTCGAGAAAAATGAATAAACATGAATATGAATGAAGAATTATATGAATACTTTAAAAATTAAAATCAGGCTCATAAATGAATATCGTTTTCAGTGAGTTTGATAAGATGATTTTTAATTAAAATTGACCAAATATTCTTGACAGAGGAAGGGGGATCCTATTTTTAATTTAAAATTGATTAAAATAAAAGCAGGTAAATACCAATAAATGTGAGGGAAAAAATGTTCACTGGAAAAGTCACCAAAAATATATAAATGACTTGCTTGTAGGATCTCGACATAATCATTACAAATTGCGCGTTCAAAATTTGCAGCGTTCAATATTCCATAATTAAAAATTGAGGGCCTTTAATGATAAAATTTTGAAAGTCAAGCCTTTTAAATTGAAACTCGATTTCAAAGTTGAAATTCCAAAGTTTAAAATCGGAATTCCTCAACATTCAGCAGTTTCAAATTAGAATACGAAAATTTTACATTTTTCCACAGATCAATAAAATGTCCGGCTTCAGTTGCCACACAAAAAATGAAAAAAGGAATGAATTGTATGAAGGGGTTTAGTGCAACTTTGTAGTAGAAATTTAGAGGACTTTATGATCATTATCTCTTCGCTACCAAAAATAGCGCGCTCGTTACACGTTTCTTCTTTCCATTGTCCAAAATATATTCTACCCACTTCAATGTACTATAAAATATAATCAATAATCATATATATTGAAATGCATATTCGATTAGCTACATCGGCTTCCATACAATATTCATTTCAAATTTAATCAGCTTTCAGTAATCTAGAACTTTCATTTAAATATAAGATTTTAGCCCAGGAGGAATTAGAAGCGAACAAAAAATTTGTAAGTTTATGTGGGATTTTATTTCTCAATCAGATGTTTTTAAAAGACATTCTGCAACTTTAAGTCTTACTCATGAAATCATAAAACTTCGATGATTTTAAATATCAAAAGTCAATTTTAGATTCTAAATCTTCCAATATAAAGAAACTTTGAATCAGGTTCCGAAAAGGTATTGCCTTGGATTAATTTAAAAATCACTACGCCGTTTTTAACGGGTAAGAATAAAAAGTAAATGGTAGCTAAAGAAGCATTGTCGAAGGTCAAGAAGTATCCAGAGAAACCGCTTCTGATCGATTTTCTTTTTGCAGAGAAGTTTGTCTGGGTTGGTATTGACCAAAACTTTCAGGTGGAAGTCAAATTGGTGAGTGGTGTTGGCGAAATTGTTGAAATCGACAAGTGCAAAACCGGGCACTGAAAGAATGAGACAAGGCGTGTGGTAGAGAATAATGGAACTTAAAGAAGGATCCACAACGGACCTAAATTGCAAAAATCATGAGTCAAATTCTGATGATGATAATCCAGTGAAGTTTTTATGGATTGCAGATAAATATCTTCTCTTTTAAATGAAACAGACAAAATAGCGCAATTATTTGTTTTAAAAAACGCATTTTTAATAACAATTTTATAAACAATTGGAAATTGTTATGTGTTCTCCATACGCTTCGCGCTCGATCATATATTTATCTAAATAGGAATCTGTATTATCATCGGAGGTTATAATTATCGATCCGTTGAGAAATCCAATCACACGTACTGTGAATAATGGAAATCTACAATATCGATCAGAAATAAATCCTCTAATACAGAAAAATTATTTCGTCATTACAGACCAGATGGATATATAAATTAAAACTTATTAAATTCAAATTTATTCAGAAAAAAAGGATCTCTCTCCTCTAGCTCCACTGGGATTTGAACACCAGATTAACTGATTTCCGGTCAGGTGCTCTACCAATTGAGCTACAGAGAGATTAGAGAAAGATACTGTTTTTCTGATATACGCTTATTTAGCAAGGTGTTACACAATCAATATTTAAATAGGAATCTGTAGATCACCTGACCGGAAATCAGTTGATCTGGTGTTCAAATCCCAGTGGAGCGAGAGGAGAGAGATCCTTTTTTTCTGAATAAATTTGAATTTCATATATTTATCTCGCGCTTCGCGCTACGCGTTCGGAAGTATTTACATCGCGATTTACGCTCGGTTCCTCTAGATTTTTGAACTTCGTGTTCGACTTCGATGAAAAGAAAAAGTTTATTTATTATTTGTATTTCATTTCGGTCTTCACTTTTTGCCGTTTTTTGTGGAAACTTTTGATTATTTTGAATTTTTTATGCGAGAATGTAGTTTTCAATAAAAATCAGATCTGTGAACATTTTTTGCGTGATCAGTGCTTATTCGTGGCAAGTAATTTGTATCCAGTAACAAAGAAGAGAATTACAAAATTTGAACATTGCGTTGGTTTGTACGTTTGCAAATTTTGTCGCACGGCGTGCTACTTAGAAAAAGAAAATTTTGGGTCCCCGGGCATGTGGCAAATTCCGCTATTTTTTCGCCATTTTCGACTGATAATTGAGCCAAACGTTTCTTTTTGATTGAAGGTGTATGCAAGCTTTACAATCAATGCAGTACAACTGATAGTCACTGCAAGAAATTTTATTTTCATAAATATTGTACATGTTGAAGAAGCCTGAGGGAGACGGAATTTGTTAAGTGCCATTATCAGCTTCAGTGATTGGTACATTTTCCAAAGTTAGACTGGTGCGATGTCTTTTTCTAAGTGCCTGGCAGTGTAGAGAATGATTTCCCTTGTTTGAATTAATTATTCGGTCAAATAACTGACTCCTTAAAAGGTTCATTAAATAGCATTACAGCACTATCCAATCCACGCAAATATATATGTATTTGATGGTCACCAGTCACGGGGTTTCCTTGTCGCTCCAAACGACACATTGTAAATTACAACACAATTTTACTCTCAAACATTTTTGGATAGGACTTGCCATTTAATTTTATTTATCGAACATAATATGAAAGCAATAAGCAATTGAAAATTCAAATTTTGAGGCAAACGACGCGACGTGAGATACGAAAATAAGTTTCATGGAGGAATTGCATCTTTTAAAAAGTTTTACGAAATTTGTATTACCCTTTTTATATAACTTGTCATTTTGGTTTTATTTATCGAAAATACTATCAAAAAATAAAAAAATCCAATTTTGAGCCAAACAACGCGAAATATTAGGGACATTTTTTTAATTAATTTTAGCTTTCAGAAATTCCGACAATTCTTGAAGAATTTTTCGACTGAACATGTTCTAAATTTATTCATCGAAATTGATATTCAAAACTAGAAAAATTAAATATTACGCAAAAAGGCGCAAGATATGTAGAAAGTCTAAAAGAAGGCATACCGGAGTTTTAGTTTTATCCATAAAAAATTCCATGGAAAAATAAACAATTCTCATTTCTAACATAACTATCCGAGATGAGGAAGAAATTCTGAAAGAAGGACTGTAGCATTTTATTGTAAGGTAGCTCAGAAAGAAATATACATTTAAAAATGTCTGTCGAAAATCGAGCATGGAGAATTGAAGGGCAACACCGCATAAGGACGGAAGTGCCAAATTTCGGAAATGCGTTTTATTGGCCTAAAATAATGTTTTTAACCTACCTCATATTTCTGTAAAAGATTATGGTCCGGTTCAAATTAGCAGTGGGTCAAAATCCATGTTTGGTATTTTTGTTTATAACAGGGTTCACAGCGCAAAAGGAGCTCAAAAAAGGGGAAATAGGGTAATTTTCTCACGAAATAGGGGAAAAATAGGGGAAAGATTAAAAATTTATTTTTACATGTCGAAAAAAAAAAATCTTTTTATAACAAATGCTATATTTAAAAGAAAATGTTCATTGATTTTTCAATGATTTCTGCCACTACAAGAGTTTATTATTAAAAATTGGATACTTTCAATGTAAATTTAAAACTACTCTCTTCAGTAGAGCGTAGTAAAATACTAAAATTAATTGAATCATTTGAGCTAAGGGATAACAATTTGTGGGTCGAATTCCAAAATAAGTGACGAAAAAAATTTTTTAATCGGTAAAGTTCTTCTGTTCTCTTTTTCAAATTCACAATTAAAAATTGTAAGAATTCAAAACAAAATTTGTCTTATTTAAATTTTTTTTCAAAATGTAAATGTATTTGGATTGATTCGAACCAGAAATTTCTTCAGCTTGAACCAAAAAACATATTATTATTTTTATTCATGGGAAACATTTTTTTTCGTGGTGTTTATAACGTCCAAAAATCGCAAAAAAAATATGAAATCCCAAAAATCCTAACTCAAGACAAAATTTTTTTTCCGAAAAACCAAAATAAAAAAGTGTTTCTTCGGTTCAAGCTAAATAAATTTCAGGACCAACATATTCAACTTTTTTTAAAATGTGCATATGACTCAATAAGAAAAACATGTTTTTGCACATTTTCAAAAAAAAACTGTAACTGAGCAAGAAATTTATTTTTAAATTTCGCAATTTTAAATTTTCAACAAATAAGATAATTTTTGAACAAAATAGTTCAATTGTTCAATTAAGAACATCATTTTTTAACCAAAAGTCGAGTAGATACGTTTTCGTTCCAAAAAATTAATTTTCAATTGAAAAAACTGAATTTTTCCCAAATTGTTGAATGTTGAAGCCTGAATGAAGAATTTTCCACAATACAGTGGCTTTTCCAACACAAAAATATGAATTTTCAATCTAAAAGTTAATTTTCAACCAAAAATTAAAATTTTTAGTTAGAAAACCTAGTTTTTAACAAACAAAAAAAACTTCAACTGCAATGATGAATTTTCAACTGAAGAATGAATTTTTAACAAAGTAGTTCAAAATTCGACCAATGAGTTGAATTTTCTACTGAACTATTAAATTTTCCAGAGAAAAATCAAATTTTCTACAAAACAGTTGAACCTTTAATCCGAAAACACGAATTTTCAACGAGAGTTAAGTTTTCAACTAAAAAAGATTTTTTACTCAATAAAGACAAAAAATTGTATTCAAATTGTCGAATTTTAAAGCAAGAAGATTATTTTTTTGCAAAAAAGGACAAATTTTTAACAAATCATATAAATTTTTAACCGAATATTTGAATTCTCAAACAAAAAATATCAATTTTGATCCAAAAATGGAATTGCTAAATTTTCATTTGAAGAAACTAATTCTCAAATGAAAAAAACAATTTTCTACCAAATTATTGAATTTTTGAGCCAAATAAAAAGAACTTTCTACAATATATTGGAATTTTTAACTCAAAAATACAAGCTTTCAACACAAGAAATAATTTTCAATCCAAAATTGCAATTTTCAGTTTGAAAAAATGAATTTTTAACAAAGTAGTTTGATTTTCAACCAGAAAGACAGCTTTTCAACAAAATTAATACATTTTCAACCAAATAGTTCAAATTTTAAACAACTTTCCGCCAAAAATATAACTTTTGAATGAAATTTGAACTTGCAACCAAATACTTGAATTTCCAACTAAAAAAGATCAATTTTTAAACACAAATGGAATAGTTGAATTGTGAGTTTAAAAAAAATTAATTTTCAACGAAAAAAAAGTTTCAACAATAGTTAAATTTGTAAGTAAAAGTTAAGAAAAATTGGAAATTGCTCAAGTTAGAACATTCAAAATTGCAGTTGATGAATTTGGAATATTCCATTCATTTTAATGCTATATAATTGCTTTGATTATTATTCAATAAAGGGTACAATTTCAAATACCGTATATTTAAAGGGGAAAGGGGAAAGGGGAAAAAGGTAAAAGCTTTTTGAGAACAGGGGGAAAGGGGGGAATTTCAAGAAAAAAGGAGAAACTAAGAAAAAAAGGGGAAGACTGTGCACCCTGTTATAAAGTAATTGATTATTTTTGCCTGTTCTTGTTACAATTCAATGAAGTTAAGTGATAGCTCAAAAGCACTTTTTTGTTTTTTAATTTCTTCAAAAAAATATAAAAGTTATGCAACTCTTTGCGTGTCCACATTTTCGTTTTTGGGGACGCACCGCACCACTGATAAGGGGTTTTCTCGGATGTGACTGCTTCTTTTAGGATGTTTATTTCGCGGTTTGATAGAGTTAAGTAATTGCTCTAAAGCACTCTCTTGTTTTTTCTGTAAATGCAAAAATAAAACAGTTACGCAACTTTTCAGGTGTCAAAATTTAAATTTTTAGGATGCGCCGCTATTTTACAGGGGTTTTCTCGCACATGGTTTTTTTTTTTTTTTGGAGCGCTCTTATCGCGATTCAATAGAGATAACCAAATAGCTGGGAGCTACTTTATTCTTTTTTTTTTTAATTTAAAAATGAAAAAGCTATGCAACTCTTTATGTATCAAAATCAGATTTTTTGGGGACGCGCCGTTCCTTTGACAAAGGTTTTCTTGGAGATGGATGCTTCTTTCAGGATGTTAGTTCCATGGATTGATAAAGCCTAACAGTACCTCGAACTGTTTTCGCATTCCTTTTTTTAAAATTAATTGCGTGAAAGTTCTACAGTTTTTTGTTTCTCCTGTAAAATTCGGGTTTCGGCACTTACGCCCTTATGCGGTGTTGCCATTCAATTCATCTTTGCAGGTTGTAAATTTAACAATTTCATTGAAAAAGTCATGTTTTCTGGTCGAAGATCACTTTTTTTTTTTTTTTTAAATTCGTCGTTTCGGATTAAAAATTCATCTTACAAAACCAGTACCCGTAAAAAGAATATATTTCAAGGCTGACTCTAGACTGCCGGCGCCGAAATTCTAGAGAAATAACCGATTATTCGTTTGAATTATCAGAAATATAAAAGTCCAAAGATGCTTGCGCTGCTCATGAAACAGCTAAAAATTTCACACGGATAGTTTAACTATTGTATACTTGTAGTTGTCGTATTAGTTTAATTAATAATTACACATGCTTTTTTCCTTTCACAGCCTTTATTTTTGTTTAGCCAAATGATAATTTAGAATAGTTTTTGAGATAAAAACGCTTGAGATATTAAAAGCAGAGCCCTCGCAATCCTCTAAGACGAGAACTGACGTCGCTCTCTTAATCTAAATTAGTGAAAATACACTACTTACTACTCAGGTTTCGCTAATTCAATTAGATAAAAGTCGTTCACCTAAGATTAATAGAAAACTAATAATACGATTAATCCAAATATTTGATAATTCGATAATGGTAAACTACTATTAACTGCTTAATTGTTCAATTAAAATATATTGGCGTCCGTATAAAAATGTCCCTCATGGCCGGTACAAGTTTAAAAGGTAGATGATACCATGACCTATATTTAAAGAGTGACCTATACTTAAAGAGTAAATTTTAAAAAATTTAGAAAAGAATTTTTAAATACAAAAACGTCAAGTCACATTGCGTAACGGAATTTCACAAAAAGCCTTCAGGAGATGTTTGTTTCCAAAAATCAGTTTAAAAAACATAAACTCAAAAAAGTCCATTTGTGTAACCAAATTGCACCAAAAGACTTCACATTAAATACAGATATAAAATGATCAAAAAAGAGATAAAAATAGGAAAGAAACAACCAAACCGATCTCACTCTTTTCCTTATTTGCCGTCTTTTTTATCCGACGGGAAACCAAAATGTTTCGACCTCCTCGTCCGGGAATTTTAATAGGAAACTACTTCTAAATATTTGTATCCTATGCTTAATATTGATGGCAACTGCAGACATCAAATTTAAAATAATTATTGAGATACTATTTACATTTTTCAATATATGTGTTAACCTTTAATATTTTCTTAAAACTTTTGTACATGCTTTTAATTGTTTAAACAACAATACCCTGAAATTCCACGATATTACGTTTTGATATAAAAACTTTAATAAAACTATCAAATGCTTTTCACAAAGGAAATAAATTTAAGGAAACTTCAAAGTTTAACTTATGGTGAAAAATTTATATTTTTGTTGTTTTTGTCCTTGAATCTAATGAACTAGAAGAAAATGATCCTTTTTTAGTTTTCATAAGAGATCAAACCTAACTATGAAACGATCAATTTTATTATCAGTAATCAAAGTTTTTTATTGTAAAATTTACTCAACTTTTAGAATTTATGGTTATGCTTGTGAAAATCTGTCTCATTACCGACAAATATAGCGTTTTGAGTCACTTTATACTATGGAAACTTAATTTTTATTTCGAAAATCAATTAATCTTTTGAGTCAAAATTTGTTCTCCGATTTTATTAGATAAGCGCCTAAAATAAAAAACAAAACATAGACAAACGTAATATATCAACAGAATATTTCAACAGACTTCACAGCCCAAAATACGCTCAGAAAGAGAAAATTAATGTATAGTTGCCGTATTAAATTCAATATGAAACGCTTAAGATTTCAAGCAGAACTATATATTGCATTTTCAACAAAATAGTTGCATTCTCAACCAAAAAATATGATTTTTTAACCAAATGATTGAATTTTCCAGAAAAAAAATATTAATTTTACGCCAAACAGCATCATTTTACAACCAAATAGTTGAACGTTCAAGCAAAATAAAAATTAATCTTTAATCAAATAGTTGAATTTTTCAAACTACAAAAGTCGAATCTTCAAGCTAGAAGGACGAATTTTTTAGAAGACTGTTGTATTTTCAAGAAAAAATTCTTCTACCAAAACAGACGAATTCTGCAAAATTGTTTTTTCAAACAAAAAAATGATTTCTCAACCAAATAGTTAACTTTTCAACCAGATAGATGGATCATGAACTAATAACATTCTTTTTACATAAAGTAGTTCCACTTGCAACAAAGCAGTTACATTTTCAATTAAGAAGATAAAATTACTACAAAAAAAAAGAATGTAAGCCAAAATACATAAACCGTGATAAAAAAGTTGAATTTTCAAGTGAAAACGATTAATTTTCAAACAAAAATGGAATATTTACATTTTGAGTTGAAAAAATGTATTTCCCTGATGTAAAAATGTTGAGAAAAAGTGCAAAATACTAAAACCATTTTTTCAGGAACCTACACATAAATACAATAAATTACAAACAAAATTACAGAAAATCACATATTTTCCTGTTATTGGGACGAATTTTGTACTTTATTTTTGTATTTCATTGTATACTGTTGTATTTTATTGTAGTTTTAATTTTCTACAAAAATGTACAAAGCAATTCCTGTAGATTCTTGTAGCTGTACTTTTTTGTGAATTCTTGTAGGAAATTAAAACTACAATTAAATAAAAGAATAAACAAGAAATAATTATTGTATTTATTTGTAGATTCCTGTAAAAATGGCTTTAGTTTTTTGGAAAAATTTTTCCACCAGGGTACGTCAAATTCAAATGTGAAAAAATGTCCATGACTTAAATCGCTGCTTGATCTGTGATTTATTATAATAGCAAAAGTTCTTGGTAAAAGTGTAATCTTTTTTTAAAATATAGTTTCTCGTAGAAACTTATATATTAAATATCCTACAAAAATTGACAGCAAAGCATAAGTCGAAACGTTAATGCGGATTCTAAAAGTATGACTTCTAAAAATTTATATATTTTTTGTTTAAATTTGTGAAATTTTACAATAAACTACCAGTATTTACGACATAATTTTAAGGAAAGTTTTTTCAATATTTCAAATTTTGTGAAATCTTGTATTTTTTGTAAAGATTTGTAAATTTGTAATTTCCTACAATAATTTACGCCAAATAAAAAAATAATGATACCAAAAATAAAAAAATATAAAATATATTATAAATTTGATTGTATTTTTTTTTTAATTTTGTACATTTATTCACAAAAAAGTACATGTTTTAACAAAAAATTACAGTTCTAGAAATGTCGCATTTTCTTATAAAAATTTGTCCACCAGGGTTTCATAAAAAAACAATCAATTTTCAACAAAAAATAGTTACATTTTCAACAAAAAAAATGAATTTTTAACAAAACAGTTGAATTTACAAACCAAAACAATTACTTGCTAACAAAATTGTGGAATTTTTCACAAAATAATGAAATTTTCAACCAAATAACACAATTTTCAACTAAAAAATGTACATTTTCAACCAAAGATATAATCATAAACTTCTGAACCACACAGAATTAACTTTCAACCAAAAATAATTCGATTTTTCATCAAGGAAATTAATTTTGAACTAAAATGATGAATCGCGACCTGGATGAGATAAATTTTCAGTTAAAAAGAATCAATTTTTAACCAACAAAAAGCGAATTTTGAATCCCGGAAATTAATTTTTTTTCTTTCTAAAAGCGTTTCTATGTATACTTAATTAGGTCCTACGCACACTTATGTAAGATTTGCTGCTTTATAGGACCAACACGGAATGTTTTAGAAAAATGTTCATTACAGTTTGGGAGAAAAATTCAAAAATTCAACAAAATATTCTATAACACATTTCTTCGGAAGCTTAAATTTCAAATACTTTGGTGTGGAATATCAAAATTGAGACTCAGCAGTTGCTACTTATGAAAATTCATGACAGACAGTTGATCTTGAGAACCGTATCATTCTGATGCGCAATTTTTTAAATAACTAAAAATTTGAAATTTGTATAAAAAACTTTGCAAATTATTTTCAAGCTTTTCAAGAATTTTCGGAAGGTTTCAGAAGAATAAACGAATGCTCTTAAGATTCCCACGAAAATTATTATATTTTTATTTTGATAAATTAATTTTAAGAGATTATTTAAAATGAATCGAAAGCAGATAAAAAGATTTCCAAAATTTTTAAAAAATAATTTGAAAGAATTTAAGAAAATTTTCGAATATTTTTCCAAATTTTTGGAAAAAATTTGCAAACATTTAAACAATGATTTAAAATGTGAAAAGATTTCAACAAATTTAGAAACATTTCAGGAATTCATAAAGGGTTTACTGTTAATTGTGCAATCAGAATATGTGCATTTATTCAGCCTGTGTGTATTTAATAAAAGCAAGTTCCGGTCGTAGCAAACGAGACAAATAGAATAATTTCATACAAGAACACAAGTTATTGCTTCATAATGGAATGATAAGACTTAATTACACACTAACTCTATTTTACCTTGCCTTATTGGCATTGTAAATAATTCCTTGAATGTATGTGCAATTGTGCACATACAGAATTACCACGAAATTCGATAAATTACAATAGCATGCACCTGACATACTTCCCCCTTCTTTCCCAAAAGAAAAGAACATCATAAAAAAACTGCCGCAATTCAAAAATTTGTATTGAGAGAATTGTTTTCAGAATATTCTGAGAATGAGATAAATAAATTTCCGAGATTCAAATTTAAAAGAGCTGCATTTTTCAAAGACAATTTACTTTTCTTACGATTTGTAACTTCTTTTTTTTTAATTATATACTCCTCGGAGTAACTCACGTTTAAGTTTCTGAAAAATTTCATAATAGTTTCATTCAATCTAATAAGGAAAGGTGGTTCTTTTGTGTCAATAAGACTTATAGTTTCCGGGATATCGAGCTGTGTATACAGGACTGGCTCCGAAGAAGGAATAAACAAATACAAAAATACTGTAACGCAAACAATTTTTAAAAACCAAGACCAAATTTAGAATCTATTTGTCAATGATTCCTAACATTATTTTTTCTCAAGTTATTGAATTAACGCTTTACAGAACGTTATTAATAGATTGTCATCTTACACGACTCTAAAATTTTCAATAAGGAAAAAAGATACAGTTTGCTTTTATTTAATAGGAATAAACGTTGATTAACGCAATGATTTAGTTTCTCAACTCCATCCCACCTCCTTAGTGCAGATACCAATTTTCGTCAATAATGAGTTAATGGCTCCTATATATATACAACTAAATCATATTCTACACCTTCTCAGGTACATCTAAAAAAATTGTTTAAAAATCGGTTCTGTGTCTCCAGCAAAATGAAGATTCTTACTTGTGTTCTGCTCTTCATTTTTATACAATTTCTCAATTCTGTTCGTAAGTATGTATGTATACCATTGAGCCATTTCCCTTTCGGACGGTCGCCCATCCAAGTACCAACCGCGCCCAATACTGCTTAACTTCAGTGATCTAACGAGAACTGGTTTTTTCAGCGTGGTATGGCCGTTGGTAGAATAAAAACCAAAATCAATAATGTAATACAATATCTTACATCCAGATATCGCCTATATTTACAAATTAGATTTTCGTAAATCATATATAAATGATATATTCAATTTAAATTTGCATTTCCCTTTGAAACAGTTGAAAAATATGTTGTTATCACGTTACGTATTTATGTGGATGGAGTATTTACTGAAAAAAGTGTCTTATTGATTGTTAGAAAGTAACTTGTTGTAAATTATTTGTTATCATTTGATATAAAGTCAATTTATATCCAGAATTGTTGCGTTTACTTTGTTCATATAATAAAAAATCATTTAAATATTTTCATCAGCAAAGCCTGAAATATACAAGAGAAAAAAACCCCCAACAAATTTTCCGTGCACCAGGTGCATAAAATAAATCTTCACCGGGGAAGTTTGGTTTTACGAATACTTCAAGTTTCCTACAACAATTTCCTCGAAGACACGACATCCACCCCTTGCATCATGTTAATGAATATATCTTCTCTAGGAAATTTAGGTTTATGAGCACTTTAGGGTTCCCGGAGTCGGTTCCTCGAGGACTTGACATCCAAAGCTTGCGCCACCGACGTTATAACCTGTGAAGGACTCAGGAAGTTCCGCGAAAGCTCTTTACTATCATTACCTCTATCCCTGGCCGATTCCGAGAGGTCTCGAACGTCGCCCCAACACATTCCGTTTGCACTAGGTGTTCATAATGCATCTTCCTGGAGGAAATTAAGTTATACGCAAAGATTTGCCGCACCCAACCTTTTTTTTCAAGACCCATGATCATACAATTACTTCGAAGTGCACCAGGTCTGAAAAATACATCTTCCTCGAGGAAGTTAAGTTC
>CAKNXH010086011.1:0-16772 GCA_932178445.1 Andricus quercusramuli | reverse complement strand
ATTGAAAATTCAACTACTTGGTTAAAAATTCAACTACTTGCCTGAAAATTGAAATACTTGGTTGAAATTCATTTTTCTGGTTGAAGATTCTTTATTTTATCTGAAAATTAATTTTTATAACTGAAGATTTACCTATTCGATTTTTATTTCAAATTTATTTTTCAATTGAAAATTCAACTACGAGTTCGAAAATTCAATTACTTGGTTGAAAATTGAACTACTTTGTTGAAATTCATTTTTCTGGTTGAAGATTCTTTATTTTATCTGAAAATTAACTTTTATAACTGAAAATTTACCTATTCCATTTTTATTTGAAAAAATTTTGGTTGAAGATTCAACTACTTGCCTGAAAATTGAAATACTTGGTTGAAATTCATTTTTCTGGTTAGAGATTCTTTATTTTATCTGACAATTTATTTTTATAACTGAAAATTTACCTATTCCATTTTTATTTGCAAAATTTTGGTTGAAGATTCAACTACTTGCCTGAAAATTGAAATACTTGGTTGAAATTCATTTTTCGGGTTGAAGATTCTTGATTTTATTTAAAAATTAATTTTTATAACTGAAAATTTCATTTTTGGTGAAAATTTACCTTTCCTAGTCGAAAAATTTATCTTTTTTCGTTGAAAATTCAACTGCTACATTGAAAATTCATGTGTTTTGTTGAAAATTCATTTATTTCGGTAGAAAATTAATCTTTCGTTTTTTTAAAAATAAATGCAGCTGTTTTTCATTTAGAATTTAATCACTGTTTGTTAATAATTAATCAATTAAGAATAATCAGAAATTAATAAATACATAAATTAATTGATTAATAATTAATTGATTAATTAATTGTTAATTTTTGTTTGTTGATAATAATTTTAGCTGAAAATCGAAATTGAGAGATTAACAAAAATAGATGAGAATCGTTACTTACGATCGAAATAAGCGACGCACTATGCAGCCTAAGATCTGAATATCAAGTTACTCACCTGAAACAGTAAAAATTATATAAGATTAGTCATATTATTAAAATAAATACTTCTGAGTTAATTAATTAATTTAATTTGATTTAATTTTTTTTCAAATTAATTTTAATTAGATAGGTTGCATAATATTGTTACCTAATTCTCTAAAATCCCATTAAATGACTCGAACAATTTAAAAATTCCTTGGAATCTTTCAAAATACCCTGAGATATTTCCAAACAGTACCAATTTTTTCAAATACCTTGACATTTTTTAAAGGTCACGAAAATTTTTTTGGATTTTTTAAAAATACCCTGAAACATTCCAAAATCATCAAAATCTTTTTAAATACCTTAATATTTTTTTTAATCCTGAAAATACATTGACATATTCAAAAATACCCTAAATTTTCAAAATTTTTTGAAATTCCTTTAAATTATCGAAATCAATTTAAGATTTCATAGAATCTTTTAAAATACCCTAAATATTCCAAATCTCTTGAAATACCATCAAAATACTGAAATAATTTGAAAATTCCTTAGAAAATTTCAAAAATACCCTAGAAGTATCTCAAAACATTACAAATATTTTGAAATACCTTAATATTTCTAAAAGCTCATGAAAAATTCTTTGGACTTTTTGAAAATACCATAAGATATTTTTAATTGTTTCAAATATGTTGAAACCCCTGGGAATTTTTTACAGCTCCTAAAAATTCTTTGGAGTTTTTCAAAATACCCTGAATTTTTCAAATACTTTGAAATCCCTTCAAATTATTGAAACGAATTAGAAATTTCTTGGAATTTTTTCAAATACCCTACAATACTTCAAGTCCTGCGAAATCGCATTAAATTACTGAAATCATTTGAAAATTCCTTGGAATCTTTCAAAATACCCTAAAATATTCAAAACCCATGAAAATCTGTTAAAATACCTTTAAATTTCTTAAAGCTCTTAAAAAATTCCTTGGAATTTTTAAAAATACCCTAAACTTTCCAAATACTTTAAAATACCTTCAGATTAGTGGAATCTATAAAAAATTCCTTGGAATCTTTAACAATACCCTAAAATATTTCAAATTCTTTGAAATCCCATTAACTTACTGAAATAATTTTAAAATTCCTTGGAACCTTTTTAAAAAACCCTAAAATATTTAAAAACATTCAAAATCTTTTAAAATACCTGTACAAATTTTGAAGCTTTTCAAAATTACTTGGAATTTTCAAAAATACCCTAAAATCTTTGAAATTCGTTAAAATCCCTTCAAATTATTGAAATCGTTTGACGATTCCTTGAAAATTAAAAAAAAAACATAATATATTTCAAATCCCTTAAAATCTTTTGAAATTCTTTGAAATTTTTAGAGCTCCTCAACATTTTTATGAATTTTCGAAAATACCCTAAAATCTTTGAAAATTCTGGAAATCTCTTCAAATTATTGAAATAAGTTGAAAATTCGTTGAAAATTCTCAAAATACCATCAGGTATTTCCTATTCCTTAAAATCGTTTGAAATTATTAGAAAAATTTTAGAGCTTTTAAAAATTTCTTCAAATTTTTAAAAATACCCTAAAATCTTTACAGATTCTGGAAATCCTTCCAATTCCTTGGATCCTTGGCCCTCCCTTTAGATGATTGAAATCTATTACAAATTTCTTGGAAGCTTTTCAAATACCGCTAAATTCTCCAAAAGAATTCAAGACAATTCAGAAATAGGTAGGGGAGCGTGGTCCTAAGTCGGCACAGTAAGAGCTTTTGTCGAAAGCAGAGGGTAAACAGGGTTTACTGGACTGAATTTTGCGGTCACAATGCAGCGAAAAGTGAAGAAGTCGATTTTTGCTATTTCTCAAAATGATGGTCCTAAGCCGGCACCCCTCGGATCTGAGTCGGCAAATAATTTTTTCCGCTCAAATGCAAGAAAAAGGACAGTTTATGTAAGTTTTAGGAGAAAATGGACAAATTTAAACCTTTAACAATGGAAAAAAACGTGTAGAATATTGTCAAAGTTTATTTATAGGATGAAAACATTTCTCCATTACAATAATCTGCAAACATGCAGTCAAAATACAACCGAACTAAAAAAAACAAGAGAAGAGTAACGTGGAACTGAAACGCAACAAAATCAAAAAACACACAAATAACAACAAAAGAAACAAAAAAAAGTGCCGACTTAGGACTACTACGAATGTTTACACATTTCATGCTATTACGCACACGGAACAAATCCCAATGAAAAATCGACTGTATCAGGCGAAAGCACACAGAACAGAGAAATCAACGTACTCGATTGATTGAACTTTTAAAAATATTTACACACCTGTAGCTGCTTCACAAGAATGGAAGAAAATAGAATTCCGTTTGCACGAAAAATTTGAACTTCGCTCACGTTGGCAAGCAAAAACTAAAGTGACAATTGTCAGCGTAAATTATGTCCCTCTCTACCAACCTGTCGAGCGTTGCCGGCTGAAGCCACAGTGCCGACCTAGGACCACTCTCCCCTAAATTATTATATACAATCAATAATTGATTGCGGAAAAAGTCTAGAATCGTCATGTTTCTATATTGCAAGTATAAAGTGGTTTCCCCTCAGCGACATGAAATGGTCCTTCGAGCCGGATATCAAGAGTACTGAGGTCTACAGTCACGAAAAAGCAGAGCTTAAATGATAAAGATTCAAGACATGCGCTTCTGTTGATCATCGGTCCCAGACGTAATTAAGAGGAGAAAATTAGCTTTTTTCTTTAAAGCTCATCGTACCAAACGCCAAGGACGTGATCCGAGGTTTGCGTAAGAATTTCAAATCGAATTAGGGAGCCTACTATGGCCGATTTTCTTCTTCTCTTGTTTCGCGCTTTTTCATTTTTCATTCCTTCGGACTCGGGAGAATTTGCATCACAGATACACTCTGCCCGGGTTCTTTTGCGTTTCATTAAATCTGCTTCCTCCTTCCCCTTTTCCTCCTTATTTCACCGGTGCAACCATCGTCATGAATATTTTTCCACTCCCCTAAAAGGGTTGTATTAAACATTTTAATCTCGTGGTAGCAAACTTCTGTTACCCGTCTCGGGCAAAGTGAAGCAATTCCACTTTCATTGTGTCGAAATCTTTTATTGAAATGTAGAACGAGAGTGGTCTGATTCCTTTTCATTTGCACTTTCCTTTCTTCATTCTGTGTTAGGATAGTTGTCCTAAGTCGGCACTCTGGGTACTTTTGCCTGATAAAGTCGATTTTTCATTCGGATTTGTTTCGTGTTTGTAACAGCATGAAATGTGTAAACATTCTTAGTGGTCCTAAGTCGGCACCAGACCTTTTTTGATTGTTATTCGTGTGTTATTTCAGTTTGTTGTGTTTCAATTCCACGCCACTCGTTTTTAGTTAGTTTTTTTTCAGTTTGAGAGAAAAAAATTATTTTGACGACTCAGGATGAGAGGGTGCCGGCTTAGGATCACCATTTTGAAAAATAGCAAAAATCGACTTCTTCACTTTGCGCTGAATTGCGACTGCAAAAATCACTCCACACATCGCTATCAAACCTGGTTTACCCTCTGTTTCCGAAAAAACTCTCAATGTGCCGACATAGGACCACTCTTCCCTACATTCAAATATCTCGCATTATTTAAAACGGTAATTTATATTACAAGATATTCTGAAATATATGAGAACCATCGATTAATTGAATAATTAATTAATCCAAATCATTACCAAAAAGATTAATTTTCTACCATAAAAGATGAATTTTCCACAAAATACATTAATCCTTAACCAAATAGTTGTATTTTGAAATAAAAAAAAAAACACTTTTCAACCAAAAATGAAAATGTTCAATTCACAGGTTGAAAAATTAATTTTTCACAAAAAAATACGATTTCAACTGAAGTTATTATTTTTTAACTAAAATCATTGAAATTTAACTCGAATACTTGAATTTTTAATCAAAAAGGTAAATTTTCAAACAAAAATGAAATAGTTAAATTATCAGTTACAAAAATTAATTTTAAACAAAAAAAAACAAATTTTCAACAAAATAGTTAAATACAGGAATACAAAGCTACTTGCACAATGAAGAGTCATTTTTATTCAATTTTATATAGCAATTCAAACAAATTAAGCACGCTCTCGAAAAAATAGCCTGACTTAAGAAAAAAAAATCCTGACATTTCCAGGTATTTTTAGGTGAAATTAATTACCAGTAAAAAAAAATTCCAACTAAAATGATGAATCTTCAACCAAAGTTGTTGAATTTTAAATAAAAAAACGTAAATTTTTAACTAAAATTATATGAATTTCTAGCTTGAATAGTAGAATTTTTAACCAGGAATCTTGATTTCAACCAGGAAGATTAGTTTCTACCAAAAAGGACGAATTCTCAACAATATACATGAATTTTTAACCAAATAGTTGAATTTTGAATAGGCTATGGGCCCAGGAGACTTTTAGTACGAATTGCAAATGGCGCTGTTAGATTGAAGAATTGGGAACATAAGAGGAAAGTGATGAAAGAAGAAAACAGCGTTATATGGATTTGTGGAGAGAATAGAGGGTGATCTAACATTGCGAGAAAGGAATAGATGAGAGAGAGGAGGGAAGGGAAAGAATAAGGAAAGGTTCGATAGGTGAAAAGTTGGGAATGGGTTGAAAGAACAAAAGGGAATAATGGAAAAAGGGATAAGGATAGAAGAGGAGAGGTGGATAGTGAATGGAGATATGGCGAGGAAATAGAGGAGTTAAGGAAAGTAATGGAGGAAGAGGACTGAGGGATAAAACTAATCATAGGGGGAGGCTTTATTGTAAGAACAGAAGAAAGAGAAGAAAAAGATTGGAGAGAAGGAGATCGGGCTGGGAGGAATTTCAAAAACTAATTAGTGAATGGAGGGGCAAGGAAATCGCCGAATAGGCTGTAGAAGTTGGGATGGTTTATCGGAAACGGGAATATAGAGGAAGAAAATGGGGGAGGAAAATGTAAGCGAGGAGATGGAAATAGTGATAGAAAAAGTGGAACGAATATTAGAGGATGATGTTTTACTGTATGTTATAGAGAAAAAGAGGAAGAGACTAAAATGTTTAAGAAGGCAGAAAAAGCGAGCACGGAAGAATGATTGAAGTAGTTAATAGAGAAAGAAAAAAAAGGAAAAGACTTAATCAGAATATTAGAATGGAAGAACTAATTTATGGAATTGCTAGGAGCGGAAACGGAAATAACGAAAGGAGGAAAAGAGAGAAGAGAAAAGGACAAAGAGGACATTACAAGAGAAGAAATAGGGATGGCGATAGGGTCAATGGAAGATGGAAAAGCAGCTACAGTTGTGAAGAAAAAGAGGATAACAGAAGTTTTAATATATAAATTTAGATTTGGAAGAGGAGATAAAGAGAGAAGGATGAGGAAGGAGTTAGAAAAATACTTGGATAGGAAAAAGCTTAGGCTTAATATAGATGAAAAGAAGGTAATGAGATTAAGAAAGGGGATGGCGAAATATGGACCATGAGGAATTAAAAATAAGAGACAGTGAAAAGTAGGTAATGGATGAGAGAGAATAAGGGAATGAAGATGCAATAAAAATTATAAGGTGATAAAAGCTAAAAGGTTGCAAAATATTTGGAAAGAGGATCGGAGGAGAAGAGATGTACACGAATAACTAGATGAAGACTGGAAAATGAAGTGAAAGATCCAATCTATTGGGAGAAGGATGAGAAGAGAAAATGCAGAGTACGTGAATGAGTAGAGGAGACATGGGTCCATGAATAGGATGGTTGTATCAGAAGAAATTAGGAGAGGAAAGGATATCAAGAGAATGTCATAGAAATTTCAGAGGAGAGGGGGCTTGGAGAAGAATGGATAAAGGAGCTGGAAACAGATGAGAAGATGAAAATAGAAAATGCAGAGTATGTAAATGAGTAGAGGAGACATGGGTCCATGAAGTTGTATAAGAAGAAATGAGGAGAGGAAAGGATATCCAGAGAATGTTATAGAAATTTAAGGGAAGAGGGGGCTTGGAGAAGAATGGATAAAGGAGCTGGAAGCAGATGAGAAGATGAGAAGAGAAAATGCAGAGTATGTGAATGAGTAGAGGAGACACGGTCCATGAATGGGATGATTGTATAAGAAGAAATGAGAGGGAAGGATATCAAGAGAATGTTATGAAATTTTAGAAGAGAGGGGGCTTGAAGAAGAATGGATGAAGGAGCTAAAAGACAGAGGTGTTAGAGAATAATGAGGTTGTGTGTGGGAGAGATAATGGAACGCACGAATGGAAAGAATAGGAGAAAAAAAAGGAAACGGAAGTGACACAGAAGCTTAAGGGTAGTTGAAATCGTAATTTGTAAATTAAAATTAAGTGAAAAGGATGTGATAAAGATGTAAAGGAATGGACGTTTCTGATTTTTTTGAAGATGCTGCTTCTGATGAAGTTCTAACAAATTTCATCTGGTTCACAAGAACTGAGGAACTAAGGATGATAAATGCCCTGCCTCTGGCCCTAGATCATGGTGTTCTCACATAAATATTTTTCGCCTAGATAAGATGGTTGGCTCACAGGAGGACATACGAGGTGGGCACGCGAACTCTATAACTCACTGGACCGTTCCGTTGAAAGGAAGGCCGTTACTCAATTTTCTGAAGATATTTTCTACTGTCTAGACACACCATGTGAAAGTTTGGTGATTATCACGTAAAGAGTTTGAGATTTTTTTTTTATTTAAGATTTGTTTTTACTTTCTTCCAGAAGCGATCAATTAAATTTTGAACTTCTTTTTAAATTCTAGAAATTGCTACTCATACTCTTTATTATTAAAAAATAAATTAGATTCATTGATAAAAAATAAATTAATTGTATTAAATATTTATGCTAACTTGAAGGCTTTTTCAATTTGGAAAAATTTCTAGGTAATAATTTTTTTAACGAATTTTGAACAAAAAGAATAAAGAAAAAACTGTGTGAATTAAAAAAAAAATCTTAGCACCTGAATTTTGAAGACACTTAAAATTCTGCAGAATGCGGTATTTAGGAAAACTAACACTTGCAAATGCCAGAAGTTTTGGAAGACATTAGAAAAATATTAAAATAGAAAGATAGGAGAAAAAATAGAAAAATAAAAAATTGGGAAAGCATTTTAAGTTCAAAATAAAAAATTTGGAAACGTCAAAAATTTGAAAGTGCCTCTAATTTTGAAAACACTAAAAATTGCATTTTCAACAAAAAGTTTAATTTTTGACAAAAAAAAATTTTTTCTACCAGAAAATATGAATTTCCAAACCAAGAAGTCGAATCCACAACAAAAACAGAATTAATTTTTTATCGAAAGGCAAATTTTCAAACAGTTGAATTATACGAAAAATGAAATAGTTAAATTTCAAGATAAAAATATTATTTTTTAAAGAACAAAAAAAAACGTATTTTCAACAAAAATGCTATTCCATTTTTGGTTGAAAATTGATAATTTTTAGTTGAAAATTGAACTATTAGAAAATTAAATTATTGATTACTTATTATATACAGCTATTCGGTAGTAAAAAAATTATACTCCACCTTAAAAATTCAACGGTTTTGCTAAAAATTCTTCTTCTTATGTTCAAAATTGCATTATTTTTGGTTTGGTCTAAAATTAATTTGGTTGTTGAAAATGGATTTATTTTTTGATTTTATTTATTTTTGGGTTAAAAAATCAACTGTTTTCTAAGACATTTGAAATTTGAGCTCAAAAACTTAACTCTTTCCTCGGAAAATCCTCTCTGTTGGTGGAAAATTCAGATATTCTCTTGAAAATTCAATATACATTGACTTGAAACCTTAAGGTGCTTCAAAGGAGTCGATTTTTAGAATAGTACAAAGTGCGGCTACAAGGATGAATTTTTTGACTAGAGCCCTTTTTTCGAAAAATGATCTTGTTGTTGCTTTTTTTTTCAATAAAACGCACTTTGAAACGGTGAGTGCCTATTTTCGGTTTACCATGGGTACACTCTCAGTGGCGCGTTGCCTATCTCCAGGCGCAAAAAATTCAGCATATTTTAAATTAACAAAAAAAAAAAAAATAGGACCATTTTTCAAAAAAGGGCTATAGTCATGTACATGTATAAACCTTTAGATTATCTGGTAAAAATACTACACCAAACAATTTATCCTTGTAGCCGCACTTTGTATTATTCTGAAAACCGACTCGTTTGAAGCGCCACAAGCCTTTCGTATTGAATTCAATATGGTACCTATACATTAATTTCATGCACATGTAAAAATATCACATCGAATAAATTCGTCCTTTTAGCCGCACTTTGTATTATTCTAAAAACCGACTCGTTTGAAGCGCCTTAAGCATTTCCTACTGAATTCAATATGGTATCTGTACATTAATTCCATGAAAAAGAATTGTTTTCCCTATTTTGTTTAAAAAATCAATCAGGAACGAAGACGGGGAGGGTTGGAAAGTTTTCAAAATAGCGTGAAGTAGTTTTAGAACAGCCCCTTAATCCATTTTCACGCAAATTATTTTCTCTTTCGAAAGGAGAAAATTGAATCTACTTGAAAAGGCGGTTTCCACCTTCGATAAACGCTGTCAGAGAAGTAGAATAAAAGGATCGAGAGGCGCTCATTTATGTGCGTTAACCAAGCGTCGCGTCGAGCTACCCCTGGTGCTGGTGAATGGAGGTACTTTCCAAAAGCTGGTGACGCAGCTGCGTCAAAGTCGAAAGCAATCACGTCGCAGGAACTGCGGTGTTTTTCAGCCCCAGCTTCAGCCCAATCATCGATTCGCTTTAGTGACTTTATGCTAACGGTAACGATTTCGTGTCAGGTGCCGCGAATGCCGTTTCAAGTTCGGATTATTGCCAATTTGTCAATTCTCCGCGCTGTGAGGACGCGCTCCCCGATTTAAAACACTTATTAGATCTTTCTTCGATCTCTCTAGATTGCTATAAAAAAAATTCGCCTCCGCTGCTTTAAGAATTGAAACTTATTGAAATCGAGATGTATTTCAATTATATCTTTGAACCCCGCCTCTTTCTCTAAACCACTCCCATTAGTTACGCCCCTTAATCTCTATTGGACACTTCCTCCAGTCACGCCTTTTAGAGACTCCCCTTAAAAACACTATTTGTTGGAGTTCTTTTTTTATCGGGTCCCTCAGCAGCACTGTTTGGCAATCGACACATCAAATTTTATTAACCACGCCCTGAAGCACCCGGTTGGGCACACCTCTTTTGGACCACGCCTCTTTTGTATTATTCTGCGCATATTTTTTATCGTACCTTTCAGCCTCACCAATTTGCAATTGACTTATCAACATTCATTAACCACTCGATTATAAATGCCTATTTTGAACCAGACATCTTTTGTATTATTTTATTTTTTTTTACTCTCTTATTAAACTTCTAATTGTCTCTTTCATTTCTCTTATCGTGTTTCTCAGCCCCACCAGTGCGCAATTGACACACCAACTTTTATTATTCATGCGATTAGATACGCCTATTTCAGACCACGCCTCTTTCGGGCCACGCCTTTATCGCATTATTCTATCTATTTTGACTCTCTTATCTCTTCTATTCATCGTCTCCATTTTTTATCGTATCGCTCAGCCCTTCAACTTAAATTGACACGCTGAATTTTATTAAAAACGCCTTTAATCACGCGATTGAACACGCCCATTTTGGACCACGCCTCTTTTAGATTATTCCTTCTTTTCAACTCTCTTTTTAAACCTACATTTTTCGCCTCAATTTGTTTATTATGCCTCTGAGCCGGTCCAGATTTGCAATTGATCCACCCACTTTTATTAAAAACGCCCTCGATCACGCGATTAGACACGCCCATTTCGAACCACGCCCCTTCTCAATTATTCTCTCCCGGACTTTATAGACCAAACTTATCTCAAAAAAAGGGAACACAAAGTGATTTTATACGAAAATAGTGTAATTATTGATTATTTTATTATGATTAATCAACCAAATAGTTCAACTTTTAACAAAAAAATGAATAACTTTTTTGACGAATATTGTAATTTTCAAAACAAGATTAATTTCTGACTAAATTGTTAAACTCTCAAGCAAAAGAGATAAGGCTATAGCCAAAGACGAAATAGTTGATTTAAAAAAGAAGCCATTCCCACAAAAAAATGACTTCCGTAAAAAATTAATTCTTAATGAAAAATATAATAACTGATATTTCAGCCAAAAAATATTTTTATTTTAAATCCGAAACAGTTGGATTCAACCAGCAAAGACAAGTTGCCGACAAACTGATGAATTTTCAACAAACAGTTAAATTTTCAGTTCAAAAAATCATTTTTCAACCAAGAAACAGGGAAATTAATTTTTAACCAAGTTTTGATTTAACCAAAAAAGCTTCAAATTTTGAAGCAAAACAGTTTAATTTAACTTGAAAGCGAAGAATTTTCAAAAATAGTTAAATCCTGAGCCAAACCAAATTAATTTTTAATAAAAAAGTTGCATTCTTAACAAAAAAGATTAAATTTATACCAAAAGAGACTAATTTTTACCCAAAGAAACGCATTTTATACCAAATAAATTAATTTTGAATCAAAGAGGTGAACGTTCTACCAAAAAAACAATTTTGAACAAATTAGTTAAACTTTCAACCAAGAAGTTGAATTAAAAAAAAAAAAAATTAATTCTCATAGAAAGATACAATAGTTTAGATTTGAATCAAAAAGGATTAATATTTAGTCAAGTAGATGCATAGTTGAATTTTGAACAAAATAATTACATTTTTCAACAAATAGTAGAATTTTTAACCAACTCATTTGCATTAGGCACGTTCACTCTTATTATACAAGCCCCTAAATCACACCCATGGATACGCCTTTTTTAGACCACGCCCCCTTTCTATTATTATAATTTTATAATTATACGTCAATTTGTGTCAATGTTTTTTTTTTAAATTAAATTATGAGGCTCTTATCGTGCCTTTCAGCCGCATCAGTTTGTAATTGACACGCCCACTTTTATTATTCACGGCCACAAATCCCTTGGAGACGCTTTTATCAGACCACGACCTCTTCACATCATTCTTTAGTTTCTTTAATCTCTTATTACATCTCCAATTATCGCTTTCATTTTTTTATTGTGCCTCTCAGCCGCATCAGCTTCTTATTGACATTACCACTTTTATTATCCACGCCCACAAATCCATTGGGCACGCCTATGTCAGACCACGCCTCTTTTATATTATTCTGTCTGTTTTCTATTCTCTTATTGCATCTCCATTGTTCGAAATATTTTCTTCATCGTGTCTCTCAGCAGCATCAGTTTGTGATTGACACACTCACTTAAATTTTCCAAGCCCGAAAACAACGTCATTGGATACACCTACTGCAGGCCACGCCTTTTTATATGACTTTGTCGTTTCTCTAATCTCTTATTACATCTCCACTTATCGCTTTCATTTTCTTCAACGTGCCAGTCGGCCGCATCAGTTTGCCCTTGACACACCCGCTATCATTATCCACTCCCATAGATGCATTGGTCATGCCTATATTAGACCACGCCTCTTTCAGATAATGTCTGTTTTCATTTTCCTTATTAAATTTTCATTTGTCGAAACATTTTCCTCATCACGCCTCTCATCAGCATCGGTTTGTGAGTTACACTCCCACTTTAATCATCCACGCCTAAAAAATCATCCCCTTGTATATACCTACTGCAAGCCACGCCCTTTTATATTTTTGTGTCGTTCTTACTGTATCTCCATTTTTATCTTTTCATTCTTTTCTTTTTATTTTTATCTTTCATTTTTTTATCGTGCCTCTCGGCCGCATCAGTTTCTCATTGACATTCCCACTTTCGTTATTCACGCCTACAAATAACGCCTTCGGACACGCCCATATCACACCACGCCCCTTTAAAAATTATTCTGTCTTTCTTCTGCTCTCTTATTGCACCCCTAATTTTTCTCAACATTTCCTTCAACCTAATGTCCTAAAATTAATTTACATTTTAAAAGAAGCATACTTAAAATGTCCTTTCGTGTAACTTTGAAGAATTTCACTATAAAAATGAGGGAAAAACGTGGGTTTGCAAGTCTCCCGACATTATGTTGCAGATGATGGGTAGGCACTGACGTTTCTTCCATTACGGTAACCCTCCGCGAAATGGCACTGGGGCCACTTTTAACCCTCGGTGAAGCAACGCAACGCCTCGTCGCGTCGGCGTTGCTGGAATTACATTGAACTCACAAAGGGTTGATGGAAGACTTTCATCATTGCCGCGACTTGCGTAGACCATTGTTCTTGTCACAAATCTAAATCGCGCAGCACCTTCCGATTAACAACGAGTACGCGAAACTCATTCCAAGGATTTCTGTCCCAGAATAACAGCGAGATATTGTCAAAAGTCTCTGAAGTGCTCTTCCACTCAAGAGGCCGTGCTTTCTGAAGAAAGATAATTGGAATATTAATTAATTACACTCCAAGGGAATTGTTTCCGATTAGAATGCATAATATTGCGCAGTATACTCGACTGAGTACTCGCGCACTGCGGCCCTTCCGTTTATTCATTAGTAATTCAATCAGATTTAATTAGTAGAAGAAGAGATGGGTTACTTCTGGATACAGATTCCTACTATCGACATTTACCGACCTTAGAGAAGTCGAGGGTTCGTGTCCGTGCTAAAAGAACCTTCACCATAGGACTCTGGAAGCAGGGGATATAAGGAGAATTTTGACGATATTAGGGAAACAATTTTTTTTTCAAATGAAATTAATGTGGATGCTATATAAAATTCGACTTTAAACGCTTTGGTCGAAAACTAATTTTATTAAACAGACAATTGAACTGTTTTGTTGAAAATTCATTATTCTTGATTAAATACAACTGTTTTTTATTTCAAATTACAATCTTTTTTATTAAGGTATAAATTATTATATTTAGCGTTGAAAATTAGTTTTTTTTTGTTCTGTTAAAAACTAATTTTTTAAGCTGAAAATTAAACTATTTTGTTAAAAATTCAACTAATTGTTTATGAGTAAACTTTTTGTTGGAGATTCATATTCTTGGGTTTAAAATTCAACTTTTTTATGGAAAATCCGTCATTTTGGCTTAAAAAATCAAGAATTTGTTATATAATTCGACTATTTGATACATGATTGAAATTTTTTATAGAAAATTCTTTTTTTTTATTAAAAATTAATTTTTCTCAGTTCAAATTCCACTCCACCAATTTTGCTTCAAGTTTGCTCTTTTTTGGTTTAAAAATTCAACAATTTACGTAATTTTCTGAAAATTCGTCTTTTTTGGAAAAAGATCACAAAAAAAATCAAGAATTTCATTGAAAATTCGTCTTTGTGGCTTGAATCCAATTGTTTTTTGATTTTATTTTGAATAAAATTGTTTTAAATATCAACTATTACATTTTTCATTGAAAATATTTCCTTTTAGGTTGAAAATTGAACTCCATGGTTGAAATTTGAAGAACTTTTTCAAATATTCATTTTTTTGGTTGAAGATTTATAAATTTCATTGAAAATTCGTGTCTTTTTGGTTGAAAACTAATTTTTTAAACTGAAAATTTAATTATTTTGTTGAAAATGCGTCTTTGTTGGTTAAATCCAACTGTTTTTACTTCAATTTGCAATATTTTTTATTGAAGTATAAACAATTATATTTTACATTAGGAATTCGTTTTATTTTGAAAAAACATCAATTTATTTTTGTCAAAAATCAAGTATTTTTCGAAAATTCGTCTTTGCTGCTTAAATACAACAGTTTTTTAAATTTCAAATTACATTATTTTTAAACATCAACTATTATTTTTTTTAAATTAATAATTTATAATAATAATTTTTAAATAATTAATAAAATAAAAAAATAATCTTTCAAATTAAAAATTGAACTATTTATCAAAATTTTAACTGATTAATTAAATTTTTTTAAATTAATTTTTAAAAAATTTTTAATTTAATTTAATTTCCATTTTTTTATTGAAATGTGATCTTTTTTTATTTAAAAATTCTACTATTTATGTTCCACTATTTATGGAATTTTTGGAAAATTTTTCTTTTTTGGGAGAATTTTTTTTTTTTTTTTGTCAAAAATCAAGTATTTTGTGGTAAATTCGTCTTTGCTGCTTAAATCCAAATGTTTTATTTTTATTTTAAATTACACTTTTTCAAAAATATAAACAAGTATATTTTTCGTTAAAAATTCTTCCCTTTAGGTTGAAAATTTAACTATTCTATTTTTTTGGTTGAAGATTCATCAATTTAGTTGAAAATTGTTCTTTCTGGGTAAAAAATAATTTTTCAAATTGAGAAAAAAACAATTTGTTGAAAATTCAAATGATTGTGGGGGTGGAGGTGGATTTTGAGGTCGAGGAGGGGATGTAGGTGGAGGTGGAGGAGGGGATATAACAGGGGATGGTGGTGGAGTTCGGGAGGTTGGAGGATGGGTTGGAGGTTGATGTTGAGGCAGAGGAGGGGATAGAGGAGGGGATGAGGATGGATGTTGAGCTGGAGGTGGAGGAGGCAATAGAGGAGGGGATGCAAATGGATGTTGAGTTGTGAGTTAAGAAGGGGATGGAGGAGGGAGTAGATGCGAGGATGCAGGTGGAGGTGGTGGTGAATATATAAGAGGGGATAGAGGTGAAGGTGGAGGTAAATATATAAGAGGGGATGGAGGTGGAGGTCGGGAGATGGATTGGAGGTGGAGATGGAGGTGGATTTCGAGGTTGAGGTGAAGGAGGGATAGAGGAGGTGATGGAGATGGATGTCGAGGTGAAGGAGGGGATATTACAGGGAATAGTGGTGGAAATCAGGAGTTTGGATGATGGGTTGGAGGTAGAGATTGATGTGGACGTTGATGTTGAAATGGAGGTGGAGGAGGCGATAGAGGAGGGGATACAGATGGAAGTTGAGCTGCAGGTGAGGAAGGGGATGCAGAAGGGAATAGAAGAGGGGGTGAGAGTGGAGGTTGAGATATTACAGCGGATAGAGGTGGAGGTCATGAGGTTTGTGGACGGGTTGGAGGTGGAGATGGAGGTGGATTTCAAGGTGTAGGTGAAGGAGGGGATATGAAGGGGTTGGAGATGGATGGCGAGGTGAGGTGAAGGAGGATATGATAGAGAAGGAGATGCAGGTGAAGAAAGGGATGGAGGTGAAAGTGAAGGGGGATGGGATAGAGAAGAAGGTGCAAGTGGAGGAGGAGATAGATGAGAGTATGTAGGTGAAGATGAAGAAGGGGATATAACAGGGGATGGTGGAGGAGGTCGGCAGGTTGGAGGATGAGTTGGAGGTGGATGTTGATATTAAGGTGAAGGAGGGCATGGAGGAGGGGATAGAGGAGGGTGCGGAAATGGATGCTGAGCTAAAGGTGAAGGAGGGGATGGAGGGCGAAATATAGGAGGGGGTTTAGGTGGAGATATAAGAGGGGATGGAGGTGGAGGTCGGAAGGTGAAGGTGGAGGTGGAGGTGGGAGTTTGACCTACCGAGGTCAAGTCCAGGGAAAATTAGCTTTTGCATATTCGTTCCCTTTGAAGATTTGTTGCATCCACGACTCTTATTAAGCTCGCGCAGGGTAAAATCTCCTTTGCTATCACGCTGTCTGCCGCTGAATTCGTCAGAAGATGGGGCTGTTCGGATTCCTCTGGGAGGCACCTTCTTTACTCTTCTCGTCTTATTCATATTTGAAAAAAGCACTTCTGTGATCCATTCGCCCTCGTTACTCTCCAGTGTGTGTGCTAGGCGCTAGCACTCTCTGGGGAATCTGCGGTGTAATAATGTTGACATAGCTGACGCAGTCTACTAAATAGGCTGCCCCTATCTTCGCTCTTCTCGGTCCAACTTTCATTCATTTTCATATTTGGCGAGTGTGTTTCCGATGGC